>CM008343.1:35645607-35659744 GCA_002525835.2 Ipomoea batatas
ATCTGCTATAGTCAATTCAAGAGGAGATTGTTGCACAACCGAGTGAAAAATCAATTTGGATTTTCCTTTTAAATGTTCATCTCAATATAAGTAACAATTATTATTTATAGAAAAATAAATTAAATACTTTTTAAAATTCAAAAATTTATAGAGTGCATACCTCATCAAATATGTCGTCTGTGTTAGACATGTATGCCCTAGGAGCCAACATTTATTGTTTTGGACATTTATTTCTTATTAAATAAATACAATAAATAATTGTTTTATTTATTTATTTTGTCTTAATTAATATTTGATATTATTCCATACAATCTCCTTAATTCTTTATTCTTAAGAGTTAAGAATATGAGCGACGAAGAATTAATAAATGAAGTATTGTAAAAATGTTCCTAGTCATAGGAATTCTAATTGGGCATTGGAATTCCGATAAGACTAGCACATTGTCCTTCTTATGGTGAGTCTCATGACATTCTGTATGAGATACAGAGAGTGGACATGTGGATGATTGTCAGAGAATAAGTCATTGAACAATGACTGACTATAACGTACCGCATGGTGCATGTTTACCTACGTGTTATCGGTATATTGTATGTTACAAGTACGCAATAATCCTTTGACTTAAGACGACATGGTTGTCTCGTACTTATGGTGGACTAGTTTTTGTCAGTATGTGCCTTTAGTTCCTTATGGGACTATAAGTGTACTTGGTGGCCTAGTTCAGTATTGTACGGAGACATGTGTGCGTTCAATAGAGGATCCACCGCCTTGAGATAACAAGGATGTTCCAGTCCATTTAATAATCATACAATGAGAATCTCTGGCCAGAGTATAATGAAGTTAGACTTCAGGTTAAGAATATTGAATAAACATATTGACTAGGTTTATGGGTTTGACCAAATTTGACCATGGCATTTACCTGGTTCGGAACAAGTGTTGTGTGAAAGTAATGTTGCATGATATTTGTAACGGAAAGGTTCATTATAATGTATATAAATATATTTCATTGTCAACTAGGTAGTCATGACATACTACTAGGTGTCACTCGTGACTTACGGGTTATTTAATAAGGAGTTATTAAATATTACTCGTTGCTAGTTTGACTATGAACCTAGAAAGTCACACTTTAATGGTTTGTGGTAATGCTGAGAAATTTAAAAGAAATCGATAAAGAGTTATCGATATTGAATTAATACATTAATAACTGATTAATGAATTAATTCAATATTGAGTAGTTTTGGACTTTTAAAGGCTAGCACCTTTGAGCCCAAACCAAGCTGTATATATAAGCTTTGCCCCCTTTCTTAAGACATAGAAGTGAAAAGAGATTTGTTAAGAAAAGAGTTTTCACGTAAAATCTCTAGGAGTTTTAATTTCGCATGCCCGGCCGGTGGACGGACTAGAGGCCGGACAATTGGCGGTTCAAGTTGTTGATTCTGCCAAAGCATGCTTCAAGGGCAAAACATTCTAACTCCCTCTTATACATAGAATCTTAGAAAAAGCGATTTGATGCTTCCGCTGCGCGTGTTTGAATTTTTCTAACAGTCTGCACTTGATTTTCTGAGAGTACAACACTACTTAAAAGGACAAAAGAACCTCTCATTATTATTCGGAAGACTACGCTTTGGAAAGTCTAAAAATTATCAAACCCGGTCTTCGTATTCCTTACTAATTCGATGAGCATTAATCTAATTAACTTTTATCCATCACAAGCCAATCTAAAATAATATAACCCTAATTAAAGTGAACACTACTATTCAACAAATTTCTAAAATAATAATAATACAATGAACAATACCAATTTAAACATGGACCACAGGGTGACTAATCACCGAACGCATAAGGAAAAGTCAAAAATAGAAATAAACATAAACCACGGTGTGGTCAATCGCCGGATGCACAAGAGAAAGTCAAAAGTTCGTAGGGAAAAAAACATATCTATTACCCTTCTATTTTTAGAAGGGTAGCTGATGCTTTAAAAAAATAAATAAATAAAGTAATGGTATGTGCTATACCCTTTTGTTTTAAGAAGGGTAGCGAATGCTTTTTAAAAAATGAAGTAATATCCGCTACCATTTTATTTACAGAAGGGGTAGCGAATGCTTTAAAAATAATAAAATAAGAGAATCTGCTATCGTCCTATTTTTAGAAGGGTAGCAGATGCTCAACTTTTTGCTACCCTCGCACATAGGTAGCAGAAAGCTCAAGGCTTTCCGCGTCCCTAGCATCCGCTAACCTTGTACAAGGGTAGTCGATAGTCTTGTATAATGGTAGCAGATGTGCAGATCTATACTAGTGAGAGAGAAATCTTATCTCAAAATAAATTTGTCAACGTCAATAAACAATCCGTGATTCAATCTAATCACCTACAGGTTTTATTTGTAAATTAATTAATATACGAAATGGATATTTCCAACAAAGTAGGTAATTTGAGTGAATAAAATTAGAAACCTAGATTCTCCCACTAAACTAAAATTAGAAACCTACATACTCGAACTCTTAAAAAACATATTACAAATTTTAAATATATTAACAATACTTCCAAAATACACGATAATTCCCAAAATTCAAAATATATAAGCAATAATTCCTAAAATCCAAAATATATATACAATAATACCTAGAATTCAAAATATATACACAATAATTCCTAAAATTTAACATATATACACACACCAATTCCTAAAATTTAAAATATATACACAATAATTCATAAAATACACAATATCTCATAAAATTCATAATATATACAGTATAATTCCTAAAATTAAAAATTTATTAACAAATAATTCTAATATATTAAAATAATTATTTCCAACTCACAAAAATTCAAAAATTAAAACAATATTTCAAAAAGAAAAATACAAAAACTCACAATGTAGGAGGAGGTGGTGGTGGCGGTGGCGGTGGCATTGAGAGGAGGCAGCGGTAGTAAGAGGAAGAGAACACCGTGGAAGTAGCGGTTGTAGTAAGGAGAAGAAGATAAATGAGGAGGAGGAGGAAGACCTTGAGGCGGCAGCTGGCTGTTGCGATGTCAGTGAACACGTACGGGGGCAACGTCGTGGTAAGGCGGCGAAGGAGAGAAAATGGCATTCTCTTAGGAAGAAGAAAAGAAGAAGATGGTGAAAGAGAAGAAGAATAAAAGAAGAGAAGAAGAGAATAACGGTTATGAGGATACATCGTCGGTTTCGCTCGTATCAAACGCCGTATCCTATCAATTTTTTAAAAAAATTTAAAGGACATTACGACATCGGTTTTATATAAAAACCGACGTAGTAAGTGTTCAATTATTTTGTTTTTAATTTCATAACACATAACGCCAGTTGTTTATACAACCGACGACGTACTATTATTGAAAAATATAAATAGTTTAGGTATACGACGTTGGTTTTATAAAGAACCGAAGTCATATACTCAGTGATTAAAAAAACCGTAACTATACATACGACGTCAATTTGTTACAAAGCCGACGTCATATATTTAATTAAAAAATTAGAAAATTCAGTAGCATAGGACGTTGTATACCAATTATAAAAAAAATAGTTATAATGTCGTATATTATTTTCATTTTTTATTTTTTATAATTTTTGTAGTGTGAGTAATAAAAAAAAATTTAAAAAAAATCTGGCTAATGGTTAATTATACTCAACTTAGGAAAACTTTAGACATATGGGTGGGTATACTAATTAGATTTATTTTTATTTTTTTGAAAAATGAAAATTTGAGAGAAAGAAAACAAAAAATAGTGCTAATAAACATATTTTTAAAACTGAAAAACAAGAATTGAAGTGGCAATTACCTAGGAATGAGGTTGAATCTTTGTGGAAACTATAGGAACATATTCCAGGAAAAAAAATAATATATATGAAATTTTTCGGAGAGGAGTTATGGTGTAATAGTTACAATTAATTGTAGAAAGTATAAAAATTGTTCAATGAATTTTAACGTTTTTGTAACTTTGAGATTAAGTAACAAAACTTCTACCTGCTACACCCCTCGATTATCCAGTCATTATACTATGGACCATGGGTCATGGTTGATACTGCAGTTGTGTTGAAAGGGAACTGCAGTTGCGCGGAACAAAGGCCGTGCCATCTATCTGGAATTGTAGTTGTGTTGAACGGATACTGCAGTTGTGTTGCAAAGATACTGCAGTTGTGTTGAACGGATACTGCAGTTGTGTTGAACAGATGAATGGTCTCTATTCCGTGCAACAACACAACTGCAGCATCTTTTCAACAAAGCTGCAGTATCCGTTCAACACAACTGCAGTATCAACTATGATTATGGTCCACAATATAATTTGCGTCAATTATCCCAGCAAAAAACATAGACATGAAATGTCGGGGAAGGAGTTACAAATATTTGTAGAAGTATCAAAGATTGTTCAAGGAAATTAATTTAAGGAATTTGTAACTTGAAAAAGAAAATTCAAGAAAGTTTCTGTTCTGTTTTTTTTTTTTCAACAGTAAATTATATTTTTTCAACCTCAATACATCACAATAGTTATTGCGTGAACCGTGATCCATACAGTTATGTAGACCACAATCCAAAAAAATAACAGTCGTTTTGTTTAATTTTATGAGTCCCATATTTAGTACTGCCCGAACTCATTCTTCTGTACCGAGGGTCGTCGAAATAAGCAATAACACCATTTCCACAGAAAATACCATTTGTGGGGATTTTCATCGAGATACCTGAACAGGGCATTAATTCCTTCTTGCGTTCTTGAATCGATTGGACTGGAATGATGAATTGATTTCTTCGCCTCTTTGATAATAAATTTGACAAAAAATCCAAACCCTCGCATAATGTACATTATTCTAAAACATAATGTACATTATATTACTCCAGATGTTTCATTATTCTAACACGTAGTACATTAGGAAGATATCCAGCAAAAAACATAGACATGAAATGTGGGGGAAGGAGTTAGGAATATTTGTAGAAGTATCAAAGATTGTTCAAGGAAATTAATTTAAGGAATTTGTAACTTGAAAGAAAAAAAAAATTCAAGAAAGTTCCTGTACTGTTTCCATGCCCCATGGCTAATTTGCTATTAAAACCAGGCATTCAACCCTTGATAGATTGAACACATCAAACACTTACTTCATTTAGCCATACATAAAACAAACAGAAACAGAGAGAGAGAGAGAGAGATGGCATGCAAGGGAGAGAAGAAGATAGGAATAGAAAAGCAAAAGCAAGAAGGTGGTGAAGATCACAGAAGCAAAAGTATTGGAATATTTGCAGGTCCCAAGAAAGGAAGTGTATTTCCTAAAGATAGGGAACTCATCTCTACTAAGATGGGTAAGAAAATTGGTGGTTGGGCTAATTCTGCTGTCAACAAGAAGAAGAAACATGAAGACAATTGATTCTGACTAGGTTTAAATTGTTTGTTGTGTATGCATGCATGCATATTTGTTTGTTCCATTATTATTAATTTATGTGTGTTTGGAGTGATAAATTTCCATTTCTGATTCTTGTACTAATATAATATACTCCGTTTTAATTTATGAAATTCAATCAATTATAGTATTCCCATTGTGTTGAGTAAATTTTACGTTTTATTATAACCTTGAAATTATTATTAATGGGAACTTTATTTCATCCATCGAGACACAGACATAGACTATTTTTATTTTTTTAAAATCAGGTGGAGTGGGAGCACCCCAAAACTACAAGAGACACATTTTATTGACCTATGTAATACTTTGTAAGTTTCAATATATGTAATAAAAAAATCAATCTCTTTTATATTTATGAAATTTTGAAAGGTATTGAATGAAAGTCCGTGAAGAGTCAAGTCCAACAACAAGTGGGATTGTTGGGTAGAGGTCCTTGAAGGGTCAAGTCCAGCACCCTACCTAACAAAAATGTTGCGGGTATAAGGAAATAAAGTTGTGTCTTCGTTACTAACTATAATCTTTTGCGTAGTGGTAAGCATTTGATCATAACAAATGATATCATAGGCAAAATAAAAACTGTGCAATTAAGATTGATAGGTACCTACTAGAAGAGGGGGAAAGTTGTTGTATAGATGTCGGTGAAGGGTTAAGTCTAACACCATATAGTTACCCTGCTAAGAATTTGGTCCTAACAAAATGCATACTTAGTGATGGATAAATCATATATAGGACCCATTGCTGATCAACCCGGAGGAAACCAAATCCAAGTACCAGAGGAATCCGGGACCAAACCCGGCCGACCCGGGCTTAGCCAAGCCCAACCTCAGCCGAGCTTGGTAGACCAAGGCGTGGCCAGTGGCCACGACCCAGCCGATCCCAGCATTAGGCCACCTTGGCCAAGCCCAATGTCCGGCCACCTTTGACCAAGTTCCATGTGAGGTCGCCTCGGTCGAGGCCCAAGGGTCTTGGTTGACACGGTCTTTTAGGCGTTTGTTGTTGTCTAAGGTCGTTGCAACCACCCACATCCTTTCACGGGATAGTTAAAACTTATTTGGAGTATAAAAGCATTCCATTGTGTCTTGTTAGGACATCTATTCACTTATCTCTCACATAGCTTGGTCATTACACAATGTCAAGGTTCATTCTTTGTAATAGCTTTACATACCCCATTAATACAAGAATTTTGTCTTCGTGACTTATACTTTTTGTCCCGTTATTACATCATTTTTTGTCTTGATATTACACTTGTTATATGCTTAATGTAATCGGGTTAATTAGTTCTAACGGGAATCATGATCTCAGTAACAGAAAGTAGTTCTCTTCATTATACTGGAAAGAAGAATATTACAGAATGAGAGAAAGAGGGAAGAGCATATGCTCTTATATACGCTCATGCCAGCTAACGGCTATAACAGAGATGGTGCGGTTGTAACTGCTTAACAGAAAAGGTAAATACAAAACCACCCCTCTATATTTACCCTTCTTCCTCTAATACCCCCCCGTAAGCTGGAGTGTACAAATTTTGAACACCCAGCTTAGATACAAATGTGGAGAACAGTGGTGAGCTCAGAGGTTTGGTAAATCCATCTGCGATCTGATTGGTAGAAGATACAACCAGCAGTTTGATCAGACCACGAATAACTCTCTCCCTTACGATGTGACAGTCGATTTCGATGTATTTGGTCCATTCATGGAAGACGAAGTTCTCAGCGATAGCTATAGCAGATTTATTGTCGCAAAAGACAATGGCAGGGTTGTCATTCAGAATACAGAGATCATGAAGCAAGGAGGTTATCCACTGGACCTCACACGCTGTTGCAGATAGTGCTCTATATTCAGCATCGAAGGATGATTTTGATACGGTTGCTTGTTTCTTTGAGCGCCATGAAACAAGAGATTCTCCAAGAAATATGCATAGTCCTGTGACTGACTTTCGTGTTTCTGTGCATGAAGCCCAATCACTGTCTGAAAAAGCTTTAAGCTTGATTGTGGTGGCTGCAGGGTAGAACAACCCTTGACCTGGAGAGCCTTTTATGTAACGAAGGATTCGGTGAGCAGCAACCAAGTGTTTATCCGTGGGAGTGCTAACAAATTGGCTGAGATGATGTACAGCAAAAGTGATATCGGGCCTGGTTGCCGTAAGGTATAATAATCGCCCTATCAATCTCCTGTAGCTACTTGGATCATCCAAAGGTTCACCAGTGTCATGTGTCAGTATGAAACCTGGCACCATAGGAGTCTGTACTGGTTTGCAATCTGTGAACCCTGCATCATTAAGGATATCAAGGGCATATTTCCGTTGACATAGGTTTAGCCCCTCACTACTGATCTTTGCCTCAATGCCAAGGAAGTATCCCAAAACTCCTAGGTCCTTGATCTTAAATGCTGCATTTAGTAAATCTTTTAGACCTTGGATAAGAGCCATGTTGCTGCTTGCTACCAATATATCATCAGCGTAGACTAACAAGGCAATGAAGTCGTTATCACGACCTTTTGTGAACAAGGAGGGATCAGCACTTGACTGACTAAAACCATCATGTAACAGGGCAATTGTCAACTTGGCAATTGTCAACTTGGCATTCCACTGCCGGCTTGCCTGCTTGAGGCCATAGAGAGATCGTAACAATTTACACACTTGAATTGGCTTGTCACTTTGGAACCCCGGGGGGAGAACCATGTATACTTCTTCATCAAGATCACCATGAAGAAAAGCATTGTTGATGTACATTTGATGGATGATCCATTGTTTAGACATCGCCACAGCAAGGAAAGTCCGAATGGTAGTCATTCTAGCTACCGGAGAAAACGTTTCAATGTAATCTACTCCCAATTGTTGCGTATATCCCTTGGCAACCAATCTTGCCTTATAACGCTCCACTGTACCATCTGCCCTAAGCTTGGTCTTATAGACCCATTTGCAACCGATGGGAGTCTTGTCAGCCGGTCAATTGCCATGTATTATTTTCTTGCAGGGCTAGTATTTCTGCTTTCATTGCATCTAACCAGCACTGATGTTTGATAGCCTGGTTGTATGTGCGAGGTTCTGCTGGGGAGGTAACAGCCATAGTGAAAGCTTTATGAGAGGGAGAGAGGTTATCATATGACACTACCTTGGATAGTCTGTGTGGAGATGATCCTTTTCGGATGACTGAGTCACAGTAATAGTCTTGCAGCTTGGTTGGAACACGCCGATCCCTGCCTGATCGGCGAAGAGGCTCAACAGGGACTATTTCCTTCTCATTGGTGTCAGGCTGTGGTGGCTGAATGGAGGATATAGTCTGCTCCTCTTCATTGAGAATAACTTCCAGAGGTAACTGTCTGGAAGCAGTGCTTTCGTCTACATCAGATAGTTGCAGTGATTGTCCATTATTTATGGGAGAATTGATGGACTCATCAGTGGCACTCTCATCATGTTGCAAATGAATATCCTTATGTAAAATTGGCACCTCATGATTCACTTCTGTGGACACCGAAATGTTTGGTAAAGGAGGATTGAATGTCTGTTTCATCATTGATGGTTGTGCATTTTGCTCAGAATAAGGAAACTGCTGCTCATAGAATGTAACATCACGGGAAACAAAAATGGATTTGTCAGTCAAG
Organism: Ipomoea batatas; assembly: GCA_002525835.2. Classification (NCBI taxonomy): domain Eukaryota; kingdom Viridiplantae; phylum Streptophyta; class Magnoliopsida; order Solanales; family Convolvulaceae; genus Ipomoea; species Ipomoea batatas. The sequence goes on from CM008343.1 coordinate 35,654,613, forward strand.
TCATACAACATATAACCTTTGACGTTGGCTGGCATACCTATGAAAACACATTTTCTTCCTCTCGACTCCATCTTATTTCGCACATGAGGTAGGGTAGCAGCAAAACATAGACACCCGAACACCTTTAGTCTTGTGAGATCAGGATCATTTCCATAAAGCTTTTGATAGGGACTCAACCCCTGAATTACTGGTGATGGTAGTCGGTTAATCAAGAAGGCAGCGTGCATGACGCATTGTCCCCAAAATTCCAACGGAAGCTGGGCTTAGAAGCGTAATGATCGAGCAACATTGAGTATGTGCTGATGCTTCCTCTCAACTATTGCATTTTGCTGTGGAGTGTTAATGCAAGATTTTTGATGTATGATCCCTTTATCAGCATAAAACTCTCTCATGTCAAATTCGAAACCATTATCACTTCGGATTTTCTTGATTAAAACCCCAAACTGAGTGAGAACAAAGCTGTGAAACCTCTTGATCAACTCCCTAACTTCTAATTTTTTCTTCATTAAATGGAGCCAAGTGAAACGAGAACAGTCATCTACTAGAGTTAGGAAGTATCGTTCCCCTTTCATTGAGCTTATCGGGAAGGGACCCCATATGTCTGCATGTATAAGATCAAAACAAGCAATCGAAACCGAAACACTTAAGGGGAAAGGAGAACGTTTATGTTTTGCAAGATGGCAAGTATCACAAGCTTTAGTAACAGTAGAAAATTTTGGTACATCTTTGAGTAAATGCAGTTTGTTTACAGGGAAATGCCCTAGGCGTTGATGCCAAACTTCTACTTTATTACACTGCATGACCAATTTCTGACTACTAAAAACAGATGCCATAGGAGACTTCATCATGAGGTACAACCCTTTCTCTTGCTTAGCTAAACCAACCATCATCCCATGTGGATCCTTGATCAAACACTGCTCAGAAGAGAAAATCAAGTTATATGAGGTATCTTGAAGGAGTTTGCTAACAGACACTATGTTGAATTGGAATGAAGGGATATGCATGACATTCTTTAGCCAAAGATTGTTCCCAAGCTTTACATTCCCCCTGTGTTTAACAAATACTCGTTTCCCAGTAGGCAGGCTAACCTCATCTCCCTCAACAGAATGAAACACATCAAACAAATCGATTGAACAAGCAATATGGTCTGTAGCACCAGAATCAAGTATCCAAGCAGTAGTACATAATGAGAATGAATTAATATGGGATTTAGAACACTTGCCTTCATTGTGATCTTATTCAAAATTTGGGATCAAGGAGACAGCTGCTGTAGTATTTGAGCTAGAAGACTGCCATATCTGATTCTGAACCGCCAACATGATTTTCTGGAACTGATCAGTAGTGACTCCTAGATCACTCATTCCACTCATCACAGAGGTTGTACCACTGTTCTGTTGCCTTCCTTTGGTTTTGTAGCCCGGCACCCAACCCGGTGGGTAGCCGTGCTTCTTATAACACTTGTCGATCGTGTGACCGATCATACCACAGAAAATGCATTTAGGTTTATTGCCTCCACTGTTCGTATATCTCTGGTTATTGTATGTATTAACAGCAACCATTGATTCGTCTGTAAGAACTGGAACTGGACTATTATGAACAGCATTGGCTTGGTTGATCTCAATGTTGTGCATGTTCATATTCGCATTCAGATTTGCAGAGATGTTCTATCTCTCCACTTTTTCTGCCATAACGTAAACCTTGTATACTTCTGGTAAAGGTTCAAGAACGAGGACATTGGACTTCAAGCTGCTATAGTCATCGTTCAGGCCTTGAAGAAAGCGGATGACCTGATCAGTGTCTCTTTCGGATCTGATTTCATCAATGAGACTGCATGAGTGCCTTGGATTGCACTTGCACATGGGAAGAGGCCTCAAATTGTTCATATCTTCCCACAAGGTGCGGCACTTCATGTAGTAATCACTTACAGACAAGTTGCCTTGCTTTAAATTGTAGATCTCGTTTTGCAAGATGGAGATTCTCTGCGCATCGCACTGTGCAAACCTCATTTCCAAATCATTCCAGACATCTTCAGCTCTTTCAAGGTGCATTATGCTCTGAGCTATGGAAGAGTGCACGGATCTTAAGATCCATGAACACACCATGAGATGACATCGTCTCCAGGCTAAAAATTGAACATCTTCTGCGTTCGGCTCCGCAATACTGCCATTGACGATGCACCACTTGTTCTTTATTTCCAAAGCGTTTCTCATAGAGATTCTCCAGGTGCTATAATTCGAACTCCCGATCAGTGGTGGAGAGACCAGGATGGTGTTCGGATTATCGTTTGAATTGAAGAAGAAAGGATTATCTAGATCTTCTTCGTTACGATTTCTCTGCGTTTGTGAAGTAGGATTCCTCTGCGGAATCGTCGTTGATGTTGTACGAGCCGGTGATCGGACCGTCGGCGATGCTGTCCGCCTTTCCTGATTCGCCTCGCCTGAGACGGCGGCGGCATAGGAACTCCTCCGAGGAGGCTCTGATACCATAACGGGAATCATGATCTCAGTAACAGAAAGTAATTCTCTTCATTATACTGGAAAGAAGAATATTACAGAATGAGAGAAAGAGGGAAGAGCACATGCTCTTATATACGCTCATGGCAGCTAACGGCTATAACAGAGATGGTACGGTTGTAACTGCTTAACAGAAAAGGTAAATACAAAACCACCCCTCTATATTTACCCTTCTTCCTCTAATAAGTTCGTACTCCGGGTCAACATAATCGATCACTTAGTTTACTCATTCGCACCATGCATGCAAGTGGATTAAAATCTGATCGGAAACAAAGACTGATGAGTATAAATACAAAATAAAACAAGAGATAAAACCGTAACCTTAAATATATGTGCATCATTTTAGCGGATTGATGACGACATGCATGGTTACAAACCAATATAAACCCAAAATTAAAATCAAGGTTGAAGCTAAGCCTACTATCCATGGCGGATAAGACCTTAACTTCAAATATATGTGACAAACATTTTATCAAAATTTTGAAGTAACTGTATTACAAAGGCTCAAACTTGAGATCGACCTTTAATTAACTTTAAAAAAAACTCGTGTCACCGAATTGGTAGAGTTTATCTCTATATTGTCTAGGCCGGGTTAAACTCTTACCCTACTGTTGAAAGAAAGTTTCAAACTTATCCACTAAACCACTATCCTGATCGAGGGCAAGAATAAATATTCTAATTAAGGGTCACACTTGCTCAGGTGGGGTCAATATATATGAAAATATAATACTTCTATTAAAAAATATAATGCTAATTAGGAATAAAGAGTTTGTTATTTATAAGTGAAAGTGTAATACTTTTGATGAAAAATATAATAATTTTAAATCAAAATGTAAAAGCATTACATTTTTTTCAAATGTATTACACTTTCTCATATAAGCATACCCGGTCTTATCATTTTATACGTCGGGGACATGACAAGAAAAATAGACCCTACCTCTGAAGTTAACATATATTTTCATACCTAAAATTTAAATTACATAAGAAAAAAATACTAATAATATCAAATAACTTGAAATAAGATTCACAAGTTTTTAACAATTTTACATATGGGAGGTTTGTTCTCATATGATCTCATGTGTGTGTGTGTATGTGTGTGCGTGTGTATATATATATATGATATGGAATATTCATCGAGCATACTAGCTACCCTTTGTATATCATATACCTGCTCGATGTCCGGTTAGGGGATGGGCAGAATAACTCCATTCCTTGACCGACCGTAAGCTCGAGTTTCCCGACCTAAATGTGATAACTAAGTTAGCTGAAGATTGGGATAGCACTTCGTTGTTAAAGTACCAACCTCCATCCTAGTGGGTGGTCTGTAATCTAGGCACATATGGCCGACGAGGCGCTGTTCCTAATCTTACCAATTGCATGTGCGACACGTGTCAGTCATGCCAAGGGTCTGGCATGTGTGTCACTATGTCTCCTTCCACTCCTAAGTATTGCATTTATGGCTAAGAGGGGAGACTTTTGGACAATCTCACCTACCACTCATTAGCTCGGGGCTCTTTGACATCACGTCGATTATAGGGCTTATCACTTAGACTAAAGAGAGAATTATATTAATAAGACCAGAATACAATTCGACTCGTATTCCAAATAGAAGCGTATTTACACCTAACTGTGCTTTCCATCACTGTGTGGTGCTTTTATGCATACCTAATGGTGCGTTTTTTAAATTTTGTACATTCATGTAGTAGATTGTGTGCATTTATGTAGTTGTTCGCAGGTTGTCACCTAAGGGTGATTTTCACTTGAACGCAAGAATATATATATATGATGGCGTTCATGTGCGTACGGGCCGCCCAGGAGAGAACTACGGACGAATCGCAGCGCGCCACGTGTCCAGCATGTAGTTGCACCTAACGTTATAACTAGGTGCACGTAATGTTATAACTAGATGCACCTAGGTGCACCCAGGTGCATAAAAGTTAACAAGGTAAATTACTTGCACTTGTAAGTGAAAATAGGTGCACACGTGCAAGTAAAATGTATTACAAGTGCAAGTAAATTATACACTGAGCATCAATACTAAGTGCACCTAATGTTATAACTAGGTGCATCTAGGTTGCACCCAGGTGCATGAATGTTAACAAAGTAAATTACTTGCACAAGTGCAAGTAAAATGTATTGCAGATGCAAGTAAAATGTATTACAGGTGCAAGTGAATTGTACATTGAGCATCAATACTAAGTGCACCTAATGTTATAACTAGGTGCACCTAATGTTATAATTAGGTGCACCTAGATTGCACCCAAGTGCATTAATATTAACAAGGTAAATTACTTGCATTTGTAAGTGAAAGTATTTGCGAAAATATGTGCATGAATATTAACAAGGTAAATTACTTGCACTTGAAGTGAAAATAGGTGCAAAAATAGGTGCACTTATAAGTGAAACTAGATGCACCAAAGTTCCAGTTATTTACGAAAATGCCACTGCGTCGTTTTTTTTTTAAATTGCATCTGATTCGTTGATCTGGACACGTGGACGGCTGTGAAGCGTTCTCATTTCTTACCTGGGCGGCAGTTCGCATGGGAGCGCGTATGTATGTATATATATAAGCGTATGTATGTATATATATATATATATATACATATATATATATGTATA
>CM008343.1:35660224-35673423 GCA_002525835.2 Ipomoea batatas
AAAACATATATATGAAATTTGGGGAAAGAGTTACGTTTTAGTAATTAGTAGTTATAAATATTTGTAGAAATATCATAGGTTGTTCAACGAATGAATTTTAATGTTCTTGAAACTTTGAGATGAAGTAATAAAATTTTTGAATTATATCAAATATATTCTTGAAACGAAATGTAAATAACAAAAATTAAGAATCAAATCTTACCCAAAATCAATAACGGAATTTTTTAAATTGATCTCAATATATCGATATTGTATTTGAAAATATCTCACTCTTACATAATCTCATTGTTAGTCATGTTACATATAGTTCATTTATATTTATTATGTTATTGTTTATTAGTTTGTTATTAGTCAAATATTTGTTACCTATAGTTTAGGAGAGTCAGATGCCAACTCTCGTATAGGTATTCTGTACTTGTGTAATTCAGTTATTGAATCGATTATCCTCTCATCTGGTATCAGCCATACACGATCCTCTTTTTCTCCGAAAAATTATCGCCGGCTTTTCCATGGCATCTCCGATCGCCGATGGTACTATTACGCCAGCCATTGCCGTTGTGCCGCCGCCGGCGACTAATCTCTCCCCAGCCAACCACCACATTTCCATAAAACTCACCTCCAGAAATTACATTCATTGGCGTACGCAGATTATGCCATTCTTGCGCAGCCAGGGACTCTTAGGATATCTCGATGGCTCGCTTCCTGCTCCGCCGGCGACGATTCTGGCTGCTGCGTCGACCGCGACTGCTCCGTTGCCGCCGACGATCAACCCTGCGTTCTCCCCCTGGGTACAGCAGGATCAAGCGATTTTATCGCTAATCGTCTCCTCACTCACCAGTGAGGTGATGTATCTTGCCGTGGGAAGAGAAACGTCGAAGGAGGTCTGGGATTCCATAACTGCCGCCTTCGCCTCCCAGTCTCGCACGCGGTGTCTATCTCTTCTCGGCCAATTCCATTCCCTCCGGCAAGGGAATCAAACGCCGGCAGAATACCTCGGGCAGGCGCAAATGCTCGTCGAAGCCCTGTCACTGGCCGGTCGTCCGTTAACTGCCGACGAACAAATATTATATGTTCTACGAGGATTGCGCCCGGAATTTCGCGCAATGGCAAGCACGCTCACGGCTGCGGCGACGCCAATGACGATTCCTCAGTTGGACGATCATCTTCAAGCCCAAGAATTCCTGCATGATGAGGAATTGGGTGGTGGTCTTGACGCTACTGCTCTGCCGCACTCATCGCCGGCGGTCTTCTACGCTGGTCGTGGCCGTCACAATACTGGCGCTGGTGGACGCCAATCGGGTGGTCGTGGCGGTCGGAAGTCTCGTGGACGAGGTTCCGGGAACCAGAATCGCGGCGGCCGTGGCACGCCGCGGTGCCAAATTTGTCGCAATCATGGTCACACGGCGGTGACATGCTGGAGGCGCTATGACGAGCGGCAGGTGACGCAGGCCAATGCGGCGTACTCCGGTGAGGCTGCGAATCAGACGGGAGCCGAGTCGTGGTATCCAGACACGGGTGCCACCTCACACGCCACACCCGACGTGAATATCATGGAGCACTCCGAGCCATATATGGGCAACGACGTCCTAAAAGTGGGAAACGGTGCAGGTTTGGACATTTCTAGTATAGGCTGCACGGTTATCCCTTCTAGTTCACACCCTTTAAAAATGTCAAATGTTCTTCATGTCCCGTCTTTATCATTGTCGTTACTCTCCGTTTATAAATTTACTAACGAGAATAACGTCTATTTTGAATTTCATAAAGATTGCTTTTTTGTGAAGGACTGCACAACACAGGTGGTGCTTCTTAAGGGGTTCACTACGGGCGGTCTTTATCAATTGTCTATGCCTCCCGGTCACAAAGCATTTCTCACCGCCCGAGCCTCGCCTACGATTTGGCGTCAGCGTCTAGGTCATCCACACAGCCAAGCTCTTCATCGCGTTTTGACGCAAGTCCCGGTCACGTCTCATAAGCTTAGTTCATTAGGTGTTTGTTCGGCTTGCCAACTCAGCAAGTCGTCTAGATTTCCTTTAGATAGGGTTAATAACAATAGCTCGGCTGTGTTAGATTTGGTTTTTACGGACATATGGGGTCCGTCTCCTGTACTTTCAAATTCTGGCTTTCGTTATTTTGTTCTGTTCGTAGATGACTACTCCCGGTTTACTTGGTTTTACCCATTGAATGTAAAATCTGACATATATAAAATATTCAATTTATTTCGGGTGATGGTAGAACGTCGGTTTTCGCGTTCTATCAAAGCCATCCAGTCCGATTTGGGCGGGGAGTATCGTCGTTTACACACTCTTTTTCAGTCATTAGGAATTACACATCGTCAATCATGCGCCTATACCCATGAACAAAATGGCAAAGTCGAACGCCGTAATCGTCACATTGTTGAAACGGGTCTCTCTTTGCTTGCCCAAAGTTCAACACCCTTCAAATTTTGGGACCCAGACTCTACGCTCCAAGCTCAATGTTGTTTCCTCCCAACCTTGTGCTTGAGGGGGCGTGTTAGTCATGTTACATATAGTTCATTTATATTTATTATGTTATTGTTTATTAGTTTGTTACTAGTCAAATATTTGTTACCTATAGTTTAGGAGAGTCAGATGCCAACTCTCGTATAGGTATTCTGTACTTGTGTAATTCAGTTATTGAATCGATTATCCTCTCATCCTCATGAAAGCAATTAAATTGTAATTATTTCATGATAAGCATACAACAAATACAAATAGTATTAATTTTCGACTCATGTCCTTTTATATCAAAGGACAACATCATTTTAATTGATAGTTTGACGTCATGTCAATAAAATCTCAAACTTAGAGCATGCATCCTCAATAGCGCAAGGTTTGTTAGGTTTTTTTTTTTTTGCCACATAAGAGGGAGAGGGAAGAAAACAAAAAATCTTTTTGTAAAAAAGAAAAGACTATTTACGTGCTCTTTGGACGCGCATGGTGAACCAAATGCACATATTAAGGCAAATTTCTTTTTTTTTTTTCAGACCCACAAAAAAAAAAAAAAAATCCTACAAATCAAGATACTTGACAAACTTCATAGAGAGACCCACATTGTTAACCACATTATTTCTAAGAATTAATATGATGGGGTCCTAAGTTCGAAACCGTCTGTCACCCGGGTTTGAGCCGGTCAGCTATGGGCAACCTAGGCTGGTTAACCTCCTTGTGGTCCTTTGCCGGCTAGGATCGCAGGGCAAGGGTTTACTCACATACTCGGAAGAAGAGTGGGGTTTGCCTCGATAAACCCAATATGATGGGGTCATGGGACCCTGGGACCCATTTTATAGTGAAACACTTGACCCAAATGAGGGTGGTGAAGGGAGCAATAATTATACCATGGACCCCTGGGTCCACCTTGCAAGGTGGACCCGTGTCCATTTACATTTACATACTGAACGTTCACAATTTAAATTGTGAACATTCAGTATGTAAATTGTGTGTTTTAAACTTGAGTCTACCTTGCAAAGTTTACTCGAATCCATAGAATAACCTAAAGGGAGGAGATTGGCCCAAATCTTGCTGGGCTAGGAAGGCGCTGTGACCCAAAAAGTACAAAAGAGGAGGCTTGGAGTAAAAGGAATAAAGTATAGAGAAAGATGCTGCCAACAAGAATCGAATCGCAATTTCCTCCTTGCCATGCGCAACTCGAACCACCAAGCTACTTCATCTCTTATGCACTAAAGTGTTACTTCTTAGTTCTTATATTTATTTCGTATTTGGCGAGCTGGCAGATTCACTAACCCCTCACGACCGGCCACTGGCCACCTCCGGCCATGGCTCCCCTAGCAGGCCTAGGGTGCCCCGTGGTGTAGTGGCAGCACCCCGTCGAAAGGGGGCGCGGTATTGAAGGCGTATATGTGCATGGTGGGTGGCGGATGGCTGTATAGTGGATGGTCACATGGCGGCTTGGTGGATGATGGCATGCTGGCATGGTGGCATGACGATAGGCAAGCAAGTAAGCAAGTAGGTAGGCGATGGCAGGCGTCGGGCACCGTGGGAGCAACGACGGGGTCGTCGAAGGGCGCAACCGCAATTGCCGCACGTATCTTGGGTGCGTACCAGGCGCGCTGGGCCCGCATGGCTTGTCCGGTCGTGCCCCTCATGAACGGCCTATCCCAAGGGGCTCAAGCATGCTGTCGCGTGGCATCTGGCAACTAGGGGAGGTAGTTGAGGCGGTTGATGACAGGGGTCAGGGGACAATGTGGGACGCATGTCTTGTTGGAACTGGCAGGTTGTGGATGGCGTACACATGGGTGATCCGGGTTGAGCTACTGGTAGTATGGGGGGGGGGTTTCGTCCGTATAAAACACACCTCAGAGATACAGATACGCTTTTGGTCAAGTGGTCTGGTCTTCTCCCACTAGCTGGCATATCAGGGTTCGAGTCCCGTTGGTAACGAGTACTTGTATTATTTCCTTGTTAGTCCGGTAGCTTGTTTATTTATTCTTTGGGCCGATTTTTGGTCTTTGTACGTACTCAATTGGGCCTCATGCACTTGGCAATAAGATTATGGTTCTTTCATTACTATTTCGTGTTTCAATATTCAATACCCGGTTTATGGTGGACTCAGTCCCGATAAAACCATCATAATACATTGAATATAATAACAAATGAAGGATGTATTTCATCTTAACTAAATGTCTAAACTCATTGTTCAATTAAGGAAAATTATACTACGAAAATATGTTCATTTTTAAAATAGTAAATGTTCATTTTTAACGTACTAAATGTTTATTTTTAGGTAGTACACAAAAAACTAAACCTTCACAAAATAAACATTGAATGTATTAAAAATAAACTTTCAGCATATTAAAAATGAATCTTATATTAATTGTTCATTTTATAAGGTGAACCATGGTCCATCGTATAATGATTATTGAATAATTACATGCCCCTTTTGTGTGCATGCTAGATGATTATTTTTTGATAAACCACACATTAAACTCGTATTTTTTTTATTAAAACCCTCAATGATTCATGATCATTAATGGACAGTTGAGATCAGTTCTGACTCTCTAAATAAATTTTTCCATTTGAACGCACCTATATGTGTATGTGTGTGTGAGCGGGTGAGAGAGAGGTTGAACAATAACACACATACACACAATGTAATAAAACACACACACGTGTGTGAGTTTGTGTGAGAGAGAGATGTTCAACAATAACGTACATACACACCATGTAATAACACACAAACAAGCCAACACACACACACATATATGTATGTGAGAGAGAGAAATGTTCAACAATACCCCACACACACAATGTAATAACACACACACACACACACCCTCAAAACAACATTAATAAGTCTTAGTTCTAGTCTTTTTCAAGAAAGAAGTTTCTGTACTGTTTCCATCCGCCATTGCTATAAAACCAGCCCGGCCTTAGTAGATGAGACACATCAAACACAATTTCATTTAATTTACCCATTCATATTATATTAATATATCTCTCTCTCTCACACACACACACACAGAGATGGCAGCCAAAGGAGAGAAGAAAATGGCAATGGGAAAACAAGAAGAAGAAGGTGGCAGCAAAAGTATTGGAATATTTCCAGGGCCCAAGAAAGGAAGTGTGTTTCCTAAACAGAAAGAATTTGTTTCTACTATGATGGCTAAGAAAATTGTCAAGAGTTTCAACAACAAAAAGAAGAAGAAATACGAAGACGATTGATTCTGATTGTTTAAATTGTTTCTTCTGTATGCATACATGTTTGTTTAATTTGTTCCATTATTAGTTATGATGTGAATATCAATGTTGTACGGAGTGATAATAAGTTTACATTTCCCATACATATTAATTTATGAAATATGAAATTTTACCTAGTTATAATGTCCTCATTGTTGAGTCCAGTAAAATTTTACGTTTCAAACTTGAAAGTATTAATTAATACAACCTTATTTTATTTATGAAAGTAACAAGTGTCAAATAAATCATTAAACTTAGAGTAAGTCTATCAATGATTTTTTCTGTAATATGGAGAGGAGAGATGGAAAAAGAGTTGATGAAAGAGAAGAAGCAAAAAAAAAAAAAAAAAAAAGTTGCATGAAGTAGAGTTTTTTGTGAGCCCATCGCATAAATCAACAATTTTATTTTTTTTTTGCTCTTTTTCTCTCTCTCTCTTTCTCTCTCCTAATTAGCCTAAAAAAAAAATTGATCCATTAAAGTTGTTCTTATTGCTTTTGTGCAATAAGATAAGATTACTGAATTTAAAAAATGTACAATCAAAGTAGTATCAAATTATTAAACAAGCAAAACATATACAATTGAGACATTTCTATGATATCATTTTTAATGCAATTTAAATTTAAAACATTTTAATCTTCTCTCTCAAATTCCCAACTAGTATGGTAGAGAGGAAAGAACGATCTTCAGTATATATCATTAAGTAATATGATCAGGTTCTATCTGAGAAAATTGAAAAAATGTCATAATTGTATATATTTTAGTTATGTAATTGTTTAATCAATTATACAAAACTGATAAGTTCATTAACACTTTTTACTTTATGAAATTTTGAATTGCACAATTATTTGAACCTTTTTCCACAATGCAAGTGGAAGATTAAAATCTTGATTGAAAACAAAGACTAATGAATATGCTAGTGCATCACAGCTTAACTATTCTTGGTTTTTCCATCATTGAACTATGATACTTCTGAATTTTCTTATAACGAAATGAGAACATAAATATACAAAATAAAACTGAGATAAAACATACTACTAATCAAAAAAACAACCATGGTGCATCGATTTAGAGAATTGATGACAAGCATGAGTTACAAAAACCAGTATCAACCCAAAAACAGAGGCTGAAGCACATCAGGGTTTCGGTTAAAGAAGAACGAAAGAAAATAGCACAAGTTAGCGGACATACTGTAGCATTATGTTCTCTTGATCTTGGAAAATGTCCCGGTTTCTGAAAAGTACGTGCTCTGGGTTCCTGACCCAAGTTGATTTACATATGCTTGTGGGTTCGACAGTTCAATCCCCTGAGAAAAGAACCATAGTTGCCATCAAGGAAAAGCATAATTATTATAGAAATAACAAAGGGTACCGAATATACTAATATTAGGCAGGCAATAGAGCTTATAGAGCAGAAAGATGAGATTATCTATGCTGTTATGGAGTTAAATTAGGATTAAAAGAAATGGCAGAAACAAAACCATATGCATGGATCACTGTAGTAAACTAAAATAAAACTATACAATCTGACTGCAGTAAGATTTTGTTCTTGAGCATAGCTGATGATAGGCCAGCATTCAAGATTTCAAGGGTAGCTAAACACTAAGATCATCTCCAAAGAACACAGCAAAACATCAAAATGGTGAAATTTTTGGCGCAGCAGAGCTCCAATGAACATACTATTGCAGTAAATATTTCGCCGTTAATGAACAGCGCCATGTTCATCTACGCCAAATTGGGTGTAGTTTTGTTTTTTCCCATTTTGCCCCTGTTTTTATTTGCTAATTCTTTTTATATCCTTTCTAAATTATATCATTTGAAAAATCTCATCAAGACAATTAAAATAAGATTAATATTTTTTGAAAGAAAAATAAGATTAATATTGAATATTTGAATATAAATTAATTAAAAATTAAATTACACAAAACATAATTTCAATAAAATTAAAATCAATACATCCAAAATTATAATTATATTTTATATAAAAATATTTCAAGTATTAATATAAACTATAACGTTTCAATTCATGAGAACACAAATTATTTTAGTGAATGAATAAATTTGGTGTAAGAATATGTTTGGGAATATTTCTTTTGACGTAAAATTTGGTGTTTTGGGTTGGAGATGGCCTAATAATAGAAGAGTCAATAGTATCAAACCTGCACAGGAGTGAAGGCTAAACTTGAAGTCAGTCCCGATGTAGCACCACTGCTTCCATAATTCTTCTCCTTAAATCTGAACACAAATCCAATGGATGAAATATATTCATTGTTGAGAAAACACAATCAAATAAAATGTTCACAGTTTTTTATTGAAGGTGGATGTGGCATTTGGAGAGATAAATATTCAGCATGAAAAAATAGGAAAAGAAAAAAGAAATTACTTAAATTATATAGGGGAATGTGAATTAACATACTTCTTAGCTACTTTGGCAGCAAGCTTGCTCTGGCCAACTGACACGCGTAATTTGCCACTTCCAGCTTGACCAAGCATTCCATATCCCTCACCCAAACCATCCCCTGTATTCCATAAAGAGAATCACTTGTGAGAAAGCGACGTCAGTTAAGGATACATTGAAAATCCCTAATACAATAAAATTGTTACAAACATCTTTGACCAAACAATTTAATGAAATACTCAAAATCTATCATACTAAAATCCTCTTTCGAGACATCCCCATGAAAGGGCACATGTGGGAGGTTGAAAGATGAAGACACAGAAAAGCAGAGAAAATTTATGTGGCACTACTAGAAAATTCTAGAATCAACTGCATTAGAGGTCTATTTACAAGAAGGGGGGAGGAGAAGGGGAAAGATAATGTTACTTACCCAATGAGCTCTCTTCAGGTACTCCAAACTGCATTCTGTTAGCCAGCTTCCGCATGTCTGTAATGGCATACCTAGTCAAAGTTTATTAACATTTACATGCTATGTTAGATACAACTAATATTAGATTGCATAGCACATTAGACAGAAGTCAAGAAAATGTTTTATCCTATAAGTTGGAAGAAATCATCAGTACCTTTCTTTCATCTTCCTCAGTCTACGTCCACCCCTCTTTTTTTTAGGCTCAGAATCTGGAACAGGAAGTGGTTTAGGCTGTTTGGCAGGAGGTGGCTCTTGCCACTTCTCTATCTTCTTACGAACCTCTTCTAGGAGAGATCGCCCAGTTTTCCCCGTTGGGTCTCCCCTTGTTGAATCAACACGTGCAGCAAGGGTAGCTTTTGCAGCTAACAGTCGACAGGCGCGCATCCTTAGAGGAGGGGGTGTGCTCTGAAATATTTCTGTCTGCTCAATAAATCCAATGCGGAATTGGGATGTCGCTGTGGAGAACCCAGCAAGGTTCTTCTTTTTAGCACCAAGAAGTTGCACATTACAAGCAGGCATCTTTGCCAACGAGGAAAGACCACCAGCAGTCCCCATAAGTTTTGCAGCAACAGCACTTCCTACAATAGCGGAGAGGTTTGGAGCAATATACCCCATTCGACTCTCAACAAAATCAAGGACTTTCTTCTTCGCTGAATCAAGAGCAAATGCACGATCACAAGCTTCAATTGTTTTTTGCAAGACATCTTCAGGCAGCGGCTTGCCATTTGTAGTTGATGCTGTAACTGAAACAACCATAATAATAGCTGAAGGCAACAGTCCTTCCAGATCAACAAGGGTGAGGTCCATCTCATTCCCAATTTTCTTAACCACTCGGGCATAGTCAATTGGGTGGTGAACAAGAGACTCCAACTCTGGGAATTTTAGGCGGTACTTATCACGTATGAAATTATGAATTATAATAATTTCATTCTCAATATCAACCGACAATGCATTACAATCTACAATCAGCTGGTACTCCGGATCATCTTCTAGAACCATCCCTGTTTCTGAGTTTTCAGAACCCTTTTCTAGTGCTTCTTCTACTTTCTGCATAGATAAATACCAATATCAACAATAAAACAGAGAATTGACTGCAAAAAGAAACATATAAACGGGGGATGGGTTTGATAATGAGAAGTTATTTCCACCAAGACATAGGCTCTTGGAAATTAATCCATGAAATAGTGACACATAGATGTACAGTTGTAAAATAATATCCTACTGGCAACCCAATGATTTAAACTACAATATTGAGTAAGTTGGGCTGAAAATCTGAAGTTCACAAACTTCTGCTAACCTGCATAATATTGATATAACGCTGGGTCCTCTGCAATTTAGAGACGCTATCCAGATCATCGTAGTTAAGTGTTTCTATATCAGCTAGCTCACCATCAACATCTTCCTCCATGTGCTCAGCATCCACATTGCCCTCATCCTATTATTGGGGGAAAAAGAAAATAAAATGAAAAAGAACAGAACCATTATCACCCGAGGTCACCATGCATGCATAATAATAATAATAACAAATAAGAACAATATCAAAAGCACTAGAAGAAAGAAATTTATCATTAAGTTTGTTTGGCAATTCTTTATAGAACTCTCAATATTCAACTCTATGTCTCTACTCTATCATCAAGGAAAATGTAAAGGGGGAAAGAGGGAAATGTGAGGTCCAAATAAGCAGTGCAATTAAAAGAAATAAGGTGCTGGACTCACGAGAATATCAGCTTCATTGTCAGATAATTCATCCAAATCTGCTAAGAAAGAATCAGCAAGAGTTGCCTGTATTGTAAACAAAAGAAAGAATTAAGTGAGTGCTAGCAAGCCAACCAAGACGCATATCAGATAAGAATTTAACACATCTGCAGAAACTTACATAAAGTTTGAAGGGCAATAATATGCATGCCATGGAAGGGAAATAGTTGGTTAAAAAATACTAGGCCTGGGCCTGCCTCAGATTATCCTTGAAAATTTAAGAATTAGGTGTTCTACTGTTCAGAGGTAAGCTAATTAAGATCCTAGGGTTCATTGAGCAAACTACAGTGGTTATCTCTAATCTAATGCTACCATCTACTTCAATGCCAAACAAAACCTGACCCCCAATATTGCAAAGATTTATTATGTGATGAATGTCTATTTTGGGGGTTGCTGGGTACGCATAAATGAATGTGGAAAGTTTGTAATGTTTTGGCATTTATTGATTTCTTCTTGAAGTAGCAAGGTGTGCTCAGCACTAGTAAACAAAAGTTCAATTCTGTTCATTTCCTTGGATTCAGGTTGGCAACGAAAATTCAAATGTCAACAGATCTGGGAATACTGAAGATTTAAAATATATATATATATCGTTTTTCTTCACAAAATAATTGCACTGGGTATTTAGATAATCAAATTCATCACAGCCATTTGTGCACAAATAAACTAATTTCTGGATTCAACACAAGAAAACCGGTTTTATAACAGTACAGTTAACGAGTTATGGTTTATGACTTCTCTATACATTGAAGTTGAAGTCTATGGCAAGAGAAAGGGATCCTTGAATGTGCCTCAACCATCTAAAATTCTTGCATTCAATTGTTCTGTAAGAAATAAATATTTCCCAACCAATCCATAACCTTAAGATGCATGAAGTCATCTGAAGTATGCAAGTACCACAAGGTCAAAGAACTATGGATATAGGAAGACACAATCCATTTGAAAATCATGCTTTGCACAACTACCTTATCCACAGAGGATATGTACGTCACTAAGTTGTCACAGAGACAACCACCGAAAACCAATTTGACTAGTTTTTTTATAGGTGCCAGGCTATGAATTATTTGGATATATCCAACAATCAACTTTCTACCAAAGCATCAAATCCTTAATATTTTTCCTAACAATAAAGTTCAAACGACAGTGCTGGAGTTAACTACCACGTCGTAACTCATAAACCCAAGAATAGGGGAGTTTGGTAGGATGGAATTGTAATTACATTCCTACCAAACTCCATGGAATTGTAATTCCATGGTTTGGTTGGAGGGAATTGCAATTCCTAGAGTCCCCCTAGGAATTTCAATTCCATAGTTTGTGGAATTGTAATTACTTGGTGAATTACTATTTTGCCCTTATTATTACTCAGTATTATATTATTAGTATACAAGGGCATTTTAATCTTTATTCACTTCTTCCCTTTCAATTCCCAATTGTAATTTGAATACACACCTTATTCTTTTCCCACAAAATTACAATTCATTTCCCCCTAATTCCACTTCATTTACGCCAGGAGCAGGAGAGGATAGCCCCATCAACCATAGCTAAAGGTTTAGAGGGTTGGTGTGGCGACTTACCCGGAGCATGAACTTAATCTTATGTCATTTCCCCAGAGTCTAAATCTATTTATCCTTAAAGAGATTATTGGGCACCTAACCCACCTACCCACTCATCAATCACTTTAGGTTGGCTCGCCGCTCGCATATTCGATTGAAGAAAGGGAAGCGGAAGTTTGGCTCAGGGAGGGTTTTAGTGGCTAAATGGCTGATTAATAAGACCGGAAGAGGAAAGCGGAAGATTCAGTTTGGCTGCTATCAGAACCACGGAAAGTAGTTCGGCTAGCATCAGAACGAGAGGTTCAACAAATCTTAATTATAGAAAACAAAATACCATGCAAATTCACAGTCACACATTCAATTCAAAAAAAAAAATTGCAGAGCATATAACAAAGAAAAACGTAAATAATAAAAGTTACCATGAATTCAAGTCGAAATTTTGAAGCACAGCCCGGATGAGAACTGACACCAGTAGGAGCAGGGACGGAGCAAGGATTTTCTTTGACTGGGGGCAAAGAAGCAAA
Source organism: Ipomoea batatas (assembly GCA_002525835.2). Lineage (NCBI taxonomy): Eukaryota > Viridiplantae > Streptophyta > Magnoliopsida > Solanales > Convolvulaceae > Ipomoea > Ipomoea batatas. The sequence goes on from CM008343.1 coordinate 35,672,631, forward strand.
GATAAAATGAATTTAAAAAAATGTTCAAATACAAATTATCAAATACGAATAAGATTGTTCAAGTAAACTGAACATAGATCATTTTTAAAGAATTTTTCAAGTTTTGCAAGCTATTTCAAGGATACAATGCATATGTATTATGTAGTCTATAGAGAATCCAAGGATACAATGCATTTGTAAAATCTTTGATTTCAAGAATGCATACTGTAAGCATCTCATTTTCAGAATTATACTTAGCCAGTTAGGCAGTTAGCCTTGCAAGTTGGCAAGTTGCAAATCAATATGAATTGGGCATAGGCAAAACTATTGAGAATAAATATAAAAAACAATAATAGCATTAAAGTAACAGATTAAGTAAATAATCCACATTAACTGATTAACAGATTAAGTAAATTAACAAATTAGTAGAATCCTACATTATGCCCAGAAAAGTGAATCCAATATGAACACCTAATATCCTATATATAAAAAAGCAAGATGTTTTTGGCCAAAAATTTTGGCTCCAATTCCCGCCTACCCAATACGCTGCCGTTTTGGAAACAAACTTCTGGGATGCCTACATTAATTATGATATTTATTTAAAATGGCTGAATTTAAAATGAGTCTGTTCGAAATACGCATAAAAGTCTTTGGAAAACGAAATATTTGTATTAAACATCATTTCTCTATGCCACAACTGAATTAGAATTATTTTTACATTTAATGCTCAATGGTAGGCATCTATTGTGTTCACAATTAAGCAAGTCATCTATGGTTATATTACTAGAAATGCATTCACAGAATTTAAACATAT
>CM008343.1:35713703-35724710 GCA_002525835.2 Ipomoea batatas
AGTTAATTATGCAGCGAAAAATAGTTTATCCCTTTTTTTTTTAAATGTTAAGCACGAGTTTCATATTCTTTGAAGTGCTAGCTAGTTTAATTGCGTGTGACAAAAATAAACAGTATGTAAATGTAGTAAGTAGAGAGAGAGAGGATTTTTAAGTGGTTCGGTCAATTGTGCCTACTTCCATTCTTCCCTTAAAAACTCGTTAGGAGGATTGCACTAACTTTCTTTTAGTAGTACAATTTGGAAGACTTGAGCTTTGATCACCAAGTCAGCCTCAAGCCTCAAGTTTTTCACAAGACCACATCTTGTTACTCAGCCTCTTTCTACTTCTCCTAAGTAGAGTGTTGATTGGGTTGAACAAGTAAAACACATTTCTCCAACTGAAAAGACTTGGCCTTGATTTGTCGTAGTTGCCGTATTTTTTTTCTAGATGTAGCTTGTAAACCTTTTTCTCTCTTTTTCTTTCTCACGAATACTTTTATTGTAAGATACTAAATTTGTATCTTTTTCTCAACTTTCGCTCAGATTTGCACTTCTAGATATTTTTCGTATTGTGAAGTGTAAATTGCTTGATGGTGCTAAATTGAGGGAGATATAATTTCGTTGGAGGGAAATTATTTCTTTAAGTCGATCTTGATCCCATGCTCAACATGGGTCTTCGTGTTCTAAGCATGCTTGCATGGGTTGAGTGGCATAGTAACTTGTGTCATCTTGTGTTCTAGTGGCAATATAATATTCCTTCAGCCACTAACTTGAACTTATCATCTATGATTTTTGCTCTTTTTAAATTTCCCATGACTCTTTATTTTAGGGCACTAAGCATGTGTTAGCCCATAGTCTTGACCGTTGGAAAATCTAATCTGAATTTTTTAATCTAGTCGGAAGGTGGACTCATCCGGAAGGTGATTTGGAAACTAGATTTCCACCTTCCGGAACTTCCTATAGGGTACCTTTCGGACGTCCTTCTTCCTTTGCCTTCTGGTAAAGTTTATTTTTATGTTCCATACTCTTCCTTAGAGAGCCTTCCGGACTTCCTTTCGAATTACCTTCCAGACTTCTTGTAGGAGTTACCTTCCGGACTCCTTCTAGTGTGCCTTCCGGGCTTCTTCTAAAGTTTACCTTCCGAACTCCTTCTTTTCGGTTTCAACTTTCAAGGCTAACTGATTGCTTCCAAAATTTTACAATAGGAACTTCCTAAATATTCTTAAGATTATCTTTTGAACTAATTAAGTTACTTTCCGTTCTCATTTTTATTTCTCCGGTGTTAGTTGTAACATTGTTCTTAGGTGCCCTTAGAATTTTACAAGTGTTTGTCTAGTAGTGTAAATTTTGGGGATTAATATTCCTAACATATTTTGGTATTAATCAAAACTAAATACAACTTGTTCCTAACAAATATTTTTGAATATATTCATTTGAATTGAATGACTTGTATACATACCATTTTTACTTTGATGTCTAATATATATAAAATTTCAATTTCTAATATGCAGAGCAAACTTTTATTACGATATAACATAACTAAAAAAAATTCGAACTAATAATCTATTGACGTCAATCAAAATCTAAAACTTGGTAGCAAATAAGTTATATTTATATAAGTAAATGCGAGTATAATAGAATATGGTGATAAGTAAAAGAGTATAATAATGAATGCAATCATAGTAATAAATAAATATGTAACTAGATAATTGTGAGAATGTAGTTATAGTAATATATAGCCAAATAAATGATAGATGATTTTGTTTTCCAATTAGAAAATGATTTTTTAAAAGTTTTCCAATTTTTTAGATAATATTTTCTGTTTTCAAAATGAAAAACTGTGTTAGAAACATGTGTTTTCTATTTTTTATTCTCCAATTCTCTAGTTTTTCAGAAAATTAGAGAAATTTTTCAGTTAGTAAACGAGATTCAAATTTGCTAATTGGTGGGGTTAGGAGAGTCTAGAAAATGCTAACTTGCCCCTTCCTTTTGCCCATGCATATCAAGGCCGGCTATATTTTTTTTTAATTATATTTAATTAGAAATTAATAATAAGATAATAAAATAGTGTGGATAATTTAAACAAATATAATTAGCTTCTCGATAAATGTTGTGATTGGTAATAAGATAATTTGGGATAACCCTAAATTTTTTTGGCTTATCGAACCATCATCAATTTCGTGTTAAGATTGACATCTCTAATTTTAGATGATCTTGATCTTATGGAGTAGACCACGAAGAAGACGAAAACATCCATAAATAGCAATCTAACATGAGTCCGCGAATAGAAGCATCAATAAGGACCTAGATGATGGATTAATTGATCTACATATATCACTCTGTAATCTTTGAAGAAAAATAGGCAATTCATGACCGACATTAGTTCGTAATGGGCATGCAATAAATTTTCATTTCATACAAGCAATACATGTATACTAGTTTTGTGAAAATACATGAGAGCTAGAAAAGTTATGTTCAGTAGAATTAGAAATAATCCGACCCATCATATATTTAAAAATAAGAAATATAATTTACAAAAAAAGGGTTCAAACTAAAATCGGAACCACCAGTTTCAATTTGTAATATTCCGGAACCGGGAATTTGCGGTTCAGAATTGGAACCAAACCAAAACCGAACCGATGGACTGCATGAGATTAATGTTTCTGGTATCAGAAAAGACTGAAGTTCAAAAAAAAAAATTATTATTCCGTAGCAGAACATGCGAAACTGGAAATCAGATTTGCAGTATCATTATCCATCCAAAGTAAAGGCTGAAGCCAATTTATGTGCAAGTGCTAACCACTTAACTTTTAGAGCAAAAACAAAAACAAATCCAAACTAAAACTTAAAAGAACTCAAGCTTGGTGGGGGCTGCGCGAACGCAAGCCCCCTCTTCCACAAATTATGACATAGGCTCTCCCATTCTAGGAGACCTTAGACTACCACCCCTCCAATAGTGCAATGGAGGTCACTAATCTAGGCCATGGCTTTTCTTGATCAGCCATTCACCCTGTCCAGGTAAGTATGTTCCAAATAGTTATGACTTATCTATTTATAATACTTACCTACCTTTCCTATTTTATGAACTTTCGATGTGGGACAACAATGGAGTAACGGACTTAGCCCATAACTCTTCTTGCATATCTCCTTCTTCATCCTCTTGACACAGTTTCTAAGAGTTACAAGATTGCCACTTCAGAAGCAACCGAATTCAGAGCTTAGTTAGGCAGATTGTTCTGCTGTAACTGGTTCTATAAGAGTTTATAATCATGTGACTGCTGATTTGTAACTCCAAGAGTTGAAGACGAGTTCTGCCTGACATTCTTGTACGGCACATTATATTACAGCTTTGTAATACAGATTTGTTACGCCATTTCGTCATAGTGTATGCAACAAGGTCCTTAATTGAGGAATGGAGCTAGTGTTGTAATAAAACCAATGCCCTTTGGGCAAAAGAAATGGCAGAAAAGGAGTTTGTTGGAAGCTCAAGAATTGGCTTTGAAGGCTCAAACTCTGTTTGCAGGCCTTGATGGTCTCTCCAAACTACATGAAGTGATCAATATCGATCCACATGAGGTCTCAGAGAAAGATGAATGGCGAAGTTGATTGGTAATTTGGTATGCAGTCCTTGGTGTTGATTCTTCAGTAGATGATGAAACACTGAGGAAGCATTATAGAAGTCAATGGTGAGAATGGGTTCCATAACCCAACGAGCACACCCCGTGCAAGACCTGTGCGTGAGTCCTTCAATGGCAACTGGTCAGAATGTGTTCCATAACCCAATGAGCACGTACACCCCGTGCAAGCTAAGGCCTGGGAATCCTTCAATGGCAACTGGCCAGAATGTCTTCCGTGGCCCTATGAACACACCCACTGCAAGACCTACGATCCAGCTAGCACGTGGTGTGGCATTCGCTTCAAATATCCAAGTCTGCAATTAAAAAATTAAACACTCCTCCTTTCTATGTGCATATATACACTCCCCCTCACTGTTGGCATAGCTTTCTCCCCCTTCTTGATAAACAAAGGCCAAAGGGATCGAATATCTTAACGTTACAACAACCAAGTAAGAAAGTTATCAATATCTATCATGAGCAATAACTTAACCAAACATAGAAAGAGAGATATACACTAAGCTAAGAATCGTTACTAGTAAAGAGCATGCATGCCCGTGTAAAATACGCCAATAAATAAATGGAGAGAAGTGGTTGATTGCGTTGTCGTGAGATGAGAATTTTGATGTTTCTCAATTTTGATGCTACTTAGGAATGATCACGGTTTGGTTCGAACCGGACTGCCGTCTACAGTAGGAACCAAATTGGAACCGGAACCGTCCGTACAATTGAGGTTTAGAACCAAATCCCAAAAGGTTCTGATTCCAGTTCTAAACCGGAAAAAAAAAATTTTAAAAAAATAAAAATCCTACTTAATTGTTTCGATAAGGTAGATAGGAAACTTAATCTTATAAAATTAAGTGCAAGCTCAAAATTAGTTTTAGTTTTTTTGTTTAAATTTAACATTTAAATATTTGATATAATCATTTTTAAAAATTTTAGGATGAAAAAAAAATTAATTGTTAAATTTGAATTATTTTAAAAATAAACAATATAATATACCCAAAAAAAAAAAGTTTAAAGTGGTTGTTCAAACTAAAATCGAAACCGCCCATTCCAATTTGTAATATTCCGAAACCAGGAATCGGCGGTTCAGAATTGGAACCAAATCAAAATCAAACCGACCATATTTGCTACCACTTTGTATATACGTAATGTTGAGCAAAAAGCCATATATGGTCCAGTTTGGACTGCATGACAGTAATGTTTCTTGTATTCAGTCAATCAAATACTTCCCCTAGCTAATGCATCAGACAAGACTCAAGATTATTATTCCGCAGAACATGAAAAATTGGGAATGAGATTTGCAGTTTCATCCATCAAATTGGGAATGAGATTTGCAGACCAGAGTTCACATGCACTGTGGACCTTATTGGTGTATGTGTATATGTCTTATGTTTTGAGTTTTGGTGTTTTTGTTATAAATTTCTGTACCTTAAAAATATAAATTATGTACCAAAAAACAAATTAGTAATTGCATGTGTCTTATGTTATGAACTTATGTGTCTTGTGTTGTGAAATTATGTGCCTATGAACACAAATTAGATTGGAAAAATAAGTAAATGTATAATATGTGTATATGTCTTCTGTTGTGATTTTGTGCATCTTTTGTTATGAATTGAAATTCAGTATCTTACGAGTATGAATTTTGTACCTTGTCGTGTTTCTATCCAGGGTCCAGAATATTATGTAGACCCTGGTCCATGATATAAGTTGTCATGTGTCCTCGCTTGATTTTTATTTTTTTTAATGAAGTTTTAAAAAAATTTGCATGTACAAATATTTGAACCTGTGACATCAAAATTACTTATTAATATTAAAATTCACTTAACACTTACAAACTATTTTACACATTAATTCAGTGAGTTAATTAATACCATTCGGGGTCCTCCGAGTATAGTGATTTTACTATGTTTAGTCCTAAACTTTTAAATTGACCACCCATGTTCCTTCGACTTTCAAATTGTTACCATCTGTGGTCCAAGTAACAACCCATGGTTCTCCTAGAAGGATCACGATTCACAACTGGTTAAAATTTAATAGTTGAAGGACCATGGATGGTTAACTACTTAACTTAATTGAACCACAAATTGTACTGTAACAATTTAAAAGTCAAAGAATTACAATGATCAATTTAAAAATTTAGGACTAAACGTTACAAAATTACTGTATTCGGAGGACCCTAGATGGTATTAACTCATTATTTAGTTAATGGATGTATATTAATGAACTTTGAACTAATTTATAATTAAACTTCATAGGTATATCTTCCATCCTTTTCTAGTTAACTGTAGTACGTGTATACGATTGAATCCGCGAATTGAATAGACACGCAATTTGGAGTTACAAATCACCAGTCACATTTATTCCTTTGCTTACGTATTGTCTGTCCATCTATATATGCTTTAGAGATTTGGGCTAAAAGTGATGTTTACGTTGTTGTTGGGGTACGTTACATAGATGATTTAAGGTTGCTGTCCCACATCGAAAATTCATAAAACAGGAAAGGTAAAAATGTATTACAAATAGATAATTCATAACTACTAGTGAAATACTTACCTGGACAGGGTCAATGGTTGATCAAGAAGAGCCATGGCCTAGACTAGTGACTTCCATTGCACTATTGGAGGGGTGCTAGTCTAAGGTCTCCCTTAATGGGAGAGCCTATGTCATAATTTGTGACAAGGGGGCTTGCGTTCGCGCAGCCCCTACCAAGCTTGAGTTCAAGTTTAATTTTAATGTAGATGCGATATTGTCTTTGCTCTGGGAGTTAGAGGTTAACCTAGGCTGGTTTACCTCCTTGTAGTCTTTTGCCGGCTAGGGTCACAGGGCGAGAAAATAAAAAACTTCGTTAAAAGAAGAAACATTACTGTCATGCAGTGGTCCAAACTGGACCATATATGGTTTTTTGCTCAACATTACGTATATACAAAGTGGTAGCAAATATGGTCTATCGCAGTCCGGTTTTGGTTTGGTATGAACTTTTTCTCTTTTTGTAAATTCTATTTCCTATCTTTTAAAATAGTTCAAATTCAACAATTAATTTTTTTTTATCCTAAATTTTTTCAAAATGATTATATCTAAATGTTAAAGTTACCAAGACTAACTCACTAAAAAACTAAAAATAATTTTGGGCCTGCACTTAAATTTACCAAGACTAACTGACGAAGTTGCCTACATATCTTATCGAAATAAATAATTAGAATTTTTATTTTTAAAAGATGTTTTTTTTTTCAGTTTCGAACCGGAACCGATGGTCTAGTTAAATAAAATCAAGAACCGGAAACGAAACCGGAATTATATAGACGATTCTGATTCCAATTTGGTTCCTATTGTAGACGGTTCAGTCCAAACCAAACCGTTGTCATCCCTAGGTAGTATCAAAATTGGGAAATATCAAAATTCTCATCTCACCACAACACAATCAACCACTGATCTCCATTTATTTATTGTAGTACTTTACACGGGCCTGCATGCTCTTCACTAGTAATGATTCTTCGCCGTGTATATATCTCTCTTTCTATGTTTGGTTAATTTATTGTTCATGATAGGGATTGATAACTTCTTACTTGGTTGTTCTAACATTGAGATATTTCCTTTGGCCTATTTATAAAAAAAGGGGAGAAAGCTATGCCACACCGACGAGGAGGAGTGTATATATGCACATAGAAAAGGGGGATGTTTAATTTTTTTTTATCTAACATATATCAAAAGAAGAGATTGTAAATTTTGCAGCACTCAAAAGAGTTTATTTATATTAGAGGTTTTAATGAGAGAGTTTGTAACAAATATGGTCTTTTATGCCCTAGGATTGTACATAAAATACAAAATCAAAGAAGGTGTTGGATACAATCCAGTGAGAGAATTAGTTACTATGTCCAACGGTGAAAACCCTGGGCTACACCCACAAAAAGAAAGTGTTGCATGTTCCAAATATCTCTCATCATCCGTTTGGCTGAAAAAGATCATTCCTCTACAATTGTCTATTAAACTTGCATTATATATTGGGAATTTGTAACAAGAAGAAGATTGAAGTTTCAAAGGTATCTGGAGTAGCAACTGCGTTTCCGACAAGTACAAACAATATTGAGAAATTAGGTCGGTGGCAATTTGTGTAATCTAGACAATTAACTCAAACTGTTTGTATATACTTTTTTAGAAAGTTAGTTTACAGGATTAATGTTTAAATATGTGGTAGGCATACTTNNTTTTTTTTTTTTTTTTTTTTTTTTTTTTTTCATTGGCCCCAATTGCACATCATTTGCTTGTATGATAGTTTGATGGCATACTTGTTAAGTTCAGTGACCCAAAAACAATAAGTTCAGTAAAATATTAACACTTGTTCCTAAAAATAGAAATGAGAATAGCCAAGCATAAGGCTTTTCAGGTCAAAAACATAAAAGTATGAAACAATTGCACTTTTCATAATTAAGTTATAAGGTAATTATATTATTCGTCCCTACTTGTTGCTGGTTGCGTTCATTTTTCTGTCACCAATACGCCACTTAATAAAATGACTTATTTGGTCCTTTAGAGACTAAAATTGTCACATTATGCATAAGTTAGAGTTAAAAATTGGTGATTTTAGTTTTTGAATGACCAAATCAACCACTTTATTAATTGGCATATTATTACCAAAAAATAGTTCCCCCAACGAACTAAAATCGTCACTTTATAAGTGTTAAAGACCAACTTACGGACTAAATCTGTAATACACGATGGACATGGTACATGGTAGCACAATTAACTTAATGTTGGTTTAGTGGGTTCTTAATTATACCTCAATAGTCAGGTCGTTTCCTAGCTTTAAAGGTGACAAAAACACTCGATCGGTATTGCTTGCCCCCACCGTGATAATCCAAGGCGCCACATTAGCCACCGTGGACAATTTCGGTCCATTATTTGTGGCACTACATGCCACCACTGCACAATGTTGCACTTGCTTCACTGCATGTAAATAAAGCTCCTTTGGCTATACCATTTTGCGTAAAATATTTTCCTTTAGGTCTGGCGCTAGGGGTGTAAGCGAACAGATATTTCTGTAAATTACTCGTGTTTAGTAAGCGTTCGTTTATATAGATAAACGAACATAAATAAACAAATTTTAGAGTTTGGTTCATAAACAAACAGAGTTTGGATAGTTGTAGGCTCGTTTGCTAAGAGCTCGTGTGTAAGCTCGTTTGTGTTCATTTAATAATGCTCATGAACAAGTTTGTTTAGTGCTCATTTAATAGTGTTTACAAGCATGTTCATGAACAAGCTGTTAAGCACATATTATATAGTCAGGGCCGGCCCTGATGGCGGGCGAGATGGGCACTCGCCCTGGGCCCAATGTTGGGAGGGGGCCTCCTAGCTTGATTTTTTTTGATGAAGTTAAAAAAAAATGCTTGCATATGCAAAGATTTGAATCCATGACTTCACAACCATTCGATATACCTATCTCAGTTAATAGATATATATTAGCGAACATTAAATTAATTTATAATTACACTTCATACAGGGGCCCAAAGTTTGAATGGGCACTAATCCAAGGCTATTCTAAAATGTTTTTTAATAAAAAAAAGTTATATGTTTACAAAAATTTAAAATTATCATTTAATTATTTTCAATTGACCCATACAATCTTTTAACTTCATATATTAAAGGCCCTTGTTTTTTATTTTGCCCCCGACCTATAAAATGATAGGACCTCCCTGGTCTCATTCAGCAATTCTGAAATATACATTATAAACAATAAGCATTCATAAACACACGTGCATATAAGCGCATCAAGAAAACATACAAGAAATTCCATGCTGATCATATTCTCAAGAAAACAGAAAACACACTAAGATGCATGCATATTCATAAACACATATTTAACCATCAACAAAAAAAGAATCACGGATCCAACCAATTATAGATATTGATATGTAATTTCCGTTCTAAGAGATATACGCAAGAAGTTAACATGCAAATCACAAACTTAATTATTCATTCTAAGAGATACCTTGACTCTCATTATTGGAATTGTTTCACCTCCACTAGTATTGTTCCTTGTTGGATGATCTTCATCATTACGTTCCCCATCATCTGCACTGTTTTTCGGATGATCATCCATGAGCGAGTACCATACCAGAGAATAATATGATAGAGAGATTATGTTTATGTGTTGTTGAAGCTATGAAGATTGTGCCGCCCTTAAATTTCAGAGAAAACCAAGATTTAGGGGGGTGTATTCAATTAAGACTTTTAAAAACTTTCAAATACTTTTAAAAGTGATGGATTTTAATTAACTTTTGTAGATTTTCCTAGAATTTTTAAAAATTTTATCAACTTTGTAAGAGTTTATAAATATCCATAGGACAAACATTTATAGACTTTTAAAAACTATTTCATATTAAAAATTCAACAAAAGTCATTAAAACTCTAAATTGAATACACCCGTACAAACATTCAATCTTCTATTAATACATTATTTATAATTTTCTTGATGAACATCCCTCATTTATAATTACTATAAAATAAATAGAATCTCTCAAAAAATTCAACTTAACAGAAATACATATTAATAATTAATTATCATACAATTATATAAAATTATATTAATTAAATAAATATTATAAAATATAAAATATACAATTGTAATACTATATATGTAAATTAAAAAGAAACAAAAAAAAATATTTATGTTATTGTTGCTATTCGCAGCAAAATTTGCTGCGAACAGCAGCAACCTGCTTTTTTTTTGCTGCGATCGCAGCATTTATTTATTTATTTATTGTGATCGCAACAATTATTTTTCACTGAATATTAAAAAAATAATTTTTTGTAGTAAAGTATGTGAGTATTTATGAAAGGTTTGAAACTTACCAGAAAATTAATAAAAAGTTTGTCCGGTTTTAATAGAAGAAAACAAAGTCGATAGAGAATGTTCAAAAGTTTTGGGTTGGATGGCTGGATTTCATCTATTTATATTAATGAAGAAAAAGTTTACAAAAGTCCTATTCTGATGGAATCTATGAAAGTTAATATCTTTTTGAATACCAGTAGACTTTTAAAAACTCTATAAAAGTCTTAATCGAATACCAGTATACTTTTAAAGAGTTTTGAAAAGTCTGGATCTAATACCGGTAGACTTTTAAAGAGTTTTTAAAAGTCTTAATTGAATACCACCAAACTTTTAAAGTTGATAAAAGTCGTTAAAATTCTATAAAAGTCATGATTGAATACACCCTTATAGTAGGTAGTCATTGGAATTGTCAAATAATATTTATAAAAAAAAAAAGTTTTTTCGTTCAAGACTTGAGACCGGTAATTATTCCTATCGGGTAATTTATTTGATTTAATTGTGCTTAATCTTTCCAATTGATATATATATATATATATATATATATATATATATTCTTCCGAAATTAATTATTTATTCTAAAAG
>CM008343.1:35769607-35781571 GCA_002525835.2 Ipomoea batatas
CTTCCCATCCCCCACCCCTTCCTCTGCCGCCGGCGCCGCCGGGAGGGCTGCTTTCACTTCCTTGGGTGCGGCGGCGGCGGTTTTCTTGGGCTTCTTGGCCTTGGGCGGCTCCACCGAGTTGTCCGAGTTGGCGTTGACCAGGAGGCGAGTCGAGCTCCGAGTCACCCTGGTCGAGGGCTCCACAGCTGTTCTTTTCCTGGGTGCCATTTTTTGAGGATAAAGACAACAACTTTAGACGGTTTAATGCGAAATAAGGGAGAGAGAGAGAGAGAGAGAGAGAGAGAGAGAGAGAGAGAGAGAGAGAGAATATTGAAGAAGTGATTTGTCTATTCGATGGGTTCAGCTTTTTGTGAGTGAAGAAGGCTTTTGGGGGGTCACCTCATCAGTGTGCCAGCGTTTTCCCGCGCTTTTCGACGGTCACGATTGGTTTACACACCACAAGTACATGGGAGCGCCGCACCATATATCCACGTTGTCATCCCCGAGAAGTGGGAGGGGTAATAAGGGGTTGATTTTAACTTCACAAAGTGGATCACACGTGTAATTTGTAAATAATACACAACTTTTACAATCAAATCTATACTATCTATATTATATTATTATTATTATTATTATTATTATATATAAAAGTAAAATCCTGTTATTTTATTTTTTTTTCCAAATTTTGTAGTTAATTAATTAAATATTTTATTGGTTAAATAATTAATAAAGTTTATTTGGTAAAAAAATATAAAATGTAAATTAACTAATATCTATTAATTGGTAATATTATTTCTATATTCACGTATTAACGTAATAATATAATACCATTAAGAAAAGACATATTAATTAGGTAATAACATAATAGCATAATTGAAAATATTATATATGATATTCTATAATATAACTGGTAATGTTATTGTTTGCAAATTCTGCTTTTTTTTTATACGTTTTTATAATGCCGTGTAGAAAAGACATTAATTAGGTAATAACATAATAGCATAAATGGTAATATTATGTATGGACGTATGGTATTCTATAATATAATTGGTAATATTATTGTTTGCAAATTCTATTCTAATATATATATATATATATATATATACACACACGCACATTCAGTTCTACACTATGAGAGAAAATGTTATATGGAAATTAACTAATACCTATTAATTGGTAATATTGTTTCCAATTTCACAAATTTTACCTAATTCTCACAGTGGACATAAATTATACTGTAATTATTATGGTAATAGCGTAATTCCCGGTAATATACTTTCTAAATTCACGGTAATCGCATTATTATGTAAATATATAAATATAAATATTACACACGCACATCCAATTGTACTAATCAATAATTTTTTTACATATTTAAAATACTGTTATTTAATATATAATAATTTATATATACATTAATTGATATTCATGGTAAGAATTTTTTTTCAAAAAAACATAATATTAGTGTATACGGTAATTGATATTAGTATTTGATATTCATGGTAAGTTAGTCATTTTTTTTTACTATTTACTGTATACCGTGAGAATATATTTACAAACATATTACAATATTTATATTACGTAATAATTATCCTCTATTTTGACCAACTTCCATATAGAGTGTACATATTTCTTTTACATTTTTTATTTTCGTATATATGGTAGAAAACATGAATGAAAATCAAGAGTATTTGGATGCTTATTATATTTTCAGCCATTATTCAATTCTATACGCTAGGAGATCACGAACTAATATAAGCAATTGATGTATATGCTAGGGGATCACGGATGTTACCCAAAATTGAAATTGATGTAATATTTAATAATTTTATAATTGATTAATTATATTCATAAATACTAATATTTAATAGATAATCTATACTTATTAATAAAAATAAAATCCTCCTGTGTAGTTTCACGCCCAAACTGTTAATAATCATAAGTTTTTTTTTTTTGAATTCTACTGACTCTATTACATTGTAATATTTATTCATACATACTTTCTCAACCCGTTGTAGCACAAAGAGTCAACATCGCATCCACTAAGGCTTAATCTTATGACCTCCCATATGCGAGAATCATAAGGTTATTTCGCATTAAAAGGGAAAATGGAAAAGAATTAGTAGTATCAAGAATTTAAAAGTAGGATTGTGCGAAAATAATGGAACCAAATAGGATATAATAATTAGCCGCCCAAATTTAATAATACTAAACTTATTAAAACAACCAGTAATATATAGAATATTTAAGGAAGATTTTGTGTAGAGATAGAAAACAAATAAAGCAAAAATCCCATTTATTCTAAAATTTGTGTAATTAAACAGAGGATTTATTTATTTTCCATCTTTATGCAAAATCTTCCTTATAAATTCTGATTATTTCGGTGATATGTGGCTACATATAGTAGTGTATGACAATTGTGGTGGGGGAAGACCGTAGGGATGACAACTCTCCATGCAGATGGAAAATACATGTGTGTCATTACTTATTAGGATGGAAAATGGAAAGCTTAATAGGGTGTTTGATTGGAGGGAATTACAATTTCATTCCCACTTAATTCCCACCTAATTTTGAATGCAACTAAATCCCTTCGTTTGGTTGGAGGGAATTGCCGCAGTTCCACGGAATTGCAATTCCCTCATTTTCATGTAATTATAATCTCATGGCCCTCCTTAGGATTTTAATTCCATGAATTTTAGGAATAAAAAAAGATAATCCTGAGACAAAATTACCCCTCCATTTTTTAACCTAATATTGATGCATGACATTTCCTTCTAAATTGTAGCGTGTATTATTCTTCGACTTCCCTTTGTGTATGTTCATTTAAATCTTTATATGCAACAACTATTCAAAATTTGCATTCTTTATATGCATTGTTTATATACAACAACTTTCGTGTATGTTCAATGTTCCTTTGAATTTTTTTTATATGCAGAACTCTTCAACATTTGGATTCTTTATATGCAACAACTCTAATAATTTGTGAAATAATTTTTCAATTATAAATAATAATAATAATAATAATAATAATAATAATAATAATAACAATAACAACAACAACAACCACCACCACCACCACCATGGACATTTTGGACTTTATACTAATAATAATACTAGTTTTTCACGCGCATTGCGCGAATGAGATAATGTCAATGTTTATTATTAAATAAGTATTTCAAAGTATATAATGTAAGATTATATGGGAGATGTTCATGTATATGTAATTAAATGTTTAATTTGTTTATTTAAATTGGTACTTCAAAGTTTATGAATGCAAGATAATATATGAAAGATTGATTATAATTGTCACTAAAATAAATATTAAAAATTTTAATTTGTAAAAGTGTTAATCGAAATACTTAGTTTAAAAATGATAGTATAAATAAATATTACTTTTTCATTTGAATTTCTCTAAGCCTTTTTAATTCTCTTTTGGGTAGCATTGTTATTGCCTTTATCTTTAGTACTTATTTTTTAAAAAAAATAATTATTTATTGGTATTTGGTAATGTGTCATGTGCAATTGAGTTGTTGTAGTAGTATAGAGGATAACGTTAGGGAATGATATTATGATGTAGGAAGTTGTGAATTTGTCTCGTTGTGTTTGTATATATGATTGAGTTCTTAGTTGTACTATAAACTCTTAATCTTGCAAGCACCTATTGATATTTGACAGTGGTAGTTTTTCCTCCTACATGTTTCATGTGTTGTGAGATGTGTGTCGTACATTCTCATGTGAAAGTATTGAACAAAATATTAATATTTATTATATTTGTAGAAGGTTAATTAGTATCACATTTTGTTATAGTTTCATAACTTGTTTAATTGATAGTAACAACAATAGCTTTGCAATTAGTCAGAATACTGATGATGCAACATGTCTAGTTTCATCAACAGTTTCTACATCCATTTTTGCCCATGCTTATTTTGAAGTTCATATTCTTGTAAATAGTATGAATGAATATAGTACTTGATTTTGTGTGTGTGTTTGTGTGTGTGTGTGTGTTTTTGTAATTTTTTTTTGTTGATTTGATACTAATCTTAAAGTATCCACTACTGTCTTTTCACCACAATGCATAAACATTTTTAATCTTGGAGTTAAATAGTTTGTCACTTTGTGCATAAACATTTTTAAACAGTGGCTACATCCAATATACTAATTATTTTTGTTGTCAAGATCGATGTTGATTTTTTATTTAATCCAAACAAGTTGATTGTAGAAAATGAAATGAATTGTAAATTTATATTAGTTCTAATATATTTAAAGAATGCACAATAAATATTTTACATATAAGATTAATGAAAGCTGCAACGGTAGCTATTTTTCAAATTTCTTATTTTTCTAAATTTGAAATATTGATTCTAACAATGTTATAGTCTCAACATCTTTTCAATTCATCAAGTGTGTCACAATGCTCTATTGTCCTACATTGACATTTTTAATAATGAGTTTAAAATCAATTTATTGGGTTATTTGAATGCCTTCTTTGTCAACAAATCCTCCATAAGTGGCTAATATGATTGGCTTCAAACTGTTTTTTTTTTTTAATTTTCAAGTTATTAACATAATACTTGGTAAAAAAAATATAACCTTATTTTTTAGTACAACTTTGATATTTAATTACAAGATAATGTAAAAAAACAATGAACAATGTAGTGAATACAATTAATTAATAAATTTGAAGGTAAAGAATATTTGTATTGTAGAAAATATGGACAATATAACTAATGAAATTATATCTATTTTTAAATTTTTTATAATGAATATTTTTTTTGAATAAATACATTGTAGGCATCGAATTATAAATTAAAGAAATGCATATGTATTATTTTTTTGTTGTAACTACTAATTTATTTAATTTAATAAAAGTAATAGAGTAGGTACTTACTTTTGAATAATATACTCTAACATATTCGTAGTATATATTCAACAATTATGCCAACTTTGATTGGTATGAAGTTCGAACCTAAGACCTTACTTATAGAAATTAATGGTTAAGTTAAAAGTTAACGGAATATTAACGGAAATCTTAACTGATAATTAAGGATAAATTAGGAAATCTCATGGAAAAATATAAATCTAAACAATCTGAACCATCCATTTAATTTAATAATTTGACCGTCATTTTTTCTACCCATTATAGGCGTAACTTTCTTTGGCTCTTATTAGTATAGTAGATTCCCACTCAATCCCCATGTATACCAAACATTGGAATAGAAATTCCCAGTAATTGTATTCCTGCAAACCAAACACTCGAATTTAAACTCCACTTTATTCCCGCATTATTCTTTTCCCATGGAATTGCAATTCTTTTCCCACCAAATTTCTTCCCTCCAACCAAACGCCCCGTAAAGGAAGTGTTTTTTTTTTAATGGAAGGGAGATACATTCTTAATTGTACTTGGATAGTTGGATTAAAAAAAATGTATGTGTTCCAAGTTAGAGTTTTGGTCACCGCGAATGGACATGGATTTAGCGAAGGGGAGAGAGGTATCATTGGTGTAAATAGACAACACGATTACGTTGTTCTTAACACATTTGTTGCATAGGGACTAACGTTGACCAAGATGAAGGTTGCAGTACATTGTGAATGTTTCCTTCCCTCTCTCTACATTTTAAAATATGAGATTGATTTGTTTTTCGCCTTTTGTTTGTTTTTAAAAGGCGTACGTATATCCAAGGTTCTAGAGCTAGATGGAAGAGATGTTGAGGAGAATCGAAATGGAGAAACATGTGACGAAGGAGAATGAAGCAATGCATGGTCATGTCTCTCAACAACACAGTACAATCGAACAATTGAAAGAGAGCGTGTGGGAACGACGCGTAGTAGTGCTGCGAGAACGGGGACAGTGGTGGAAGAATTGAATTGTGGCCATGATGACAATGTGCTGACGGTGACGGTGCTACTTTCCGTCATGGAGGAAGTAACATACAGAAACGGTACGGCCGGATAGATCGAACAATAAAAGCTAAGGGGCCGGTGAATCACGGGGATATGGTCTGCATGCAAAACCTGCAATGTATATATAAACAACCCAAATATCTTAATTAATTTTTAAGTAATTTAATAAAAATCAAACATGTTAATTAATTCCTTAGAAATATTTTTTTCAAGAATTTAATTAATTGAAAATTACCAAACTTCCTCTCGAGTGTGTTTGGAAACTGGAAAAATGACTCATGGAAAATGTTTTCTATAAAATGAGTCATTTTTCAAAAAATCTTTTCATTTCCCCTGTTTCGTTGCATTCTAAAAAATTATATTTATGTGTTTGCTTCATTTATCTGAAAAATGAGCAGAATTGTATAATTAAAATTTTAATTTTTGTTAACTAAAAAAAATTTGACAATAGCTATGTTTTGCCAAGCAGTTTTCTTTTTTCTTCCCAAATAACAATTTTAAAAAAAAAAAAAAAGAAGAAGTAAAGTCCTGGTTTACAACTGTGGGTTTCCGAGGTCCGCCACTAAAGGTAAAAAAAAAATCAAAATTATACGATTGGTAGAAGAAGGTAGACACGGGAATGGCCTACGAAGCATTCGCAGAAGAAAGGCGAGGAAGAAGTCAAGAAAAATAATAGTATGGATATGAAAGATGACTTCCCAAAAAAAAGAGAAGTTATTTTCTAGAAAGAAAAACAAAATTATTTTCTTCTGACCAAAAGTCATTTCCTGTTGTCTTTAATTTTCCACACCCTCTCAAACATTGAAAACCCGGAAATGATTTCAGTCCATCCTATGACATTTGGTAATTAAAAAGCAAAAGTTGTCAATATGCACAATTACCATACTTGTGATGATCGGTAAAAGTTTTATCACAAATCAAAGGAAATTTTACTAAACTATTTTACTTTGCCTATCATGTATGACATCCTAAATCCTAATTATCATTCTAAACGGGTGAAAAATTTCTCTGATTAATTGAGTGCATTTATCACATTTTGAACACAACTTTGATTTTCAAAATGGAACCTAAGTTACATAGTTGTCATTTTTTTTTCCACAAATTAATATCTCCATCTAACTCTTCTTGCAAGTGGGAAAATTTGTTTAGAAAAATGGATTGTCAATACACACAAGAACATTGCTAATACACAAGGACTACTGCAACCTCTCTCAGACTTTGGAGCAGCTCCTGGCAGCATTTCGTCTCGCGCAACATCCCACGAAGTAGATCATCGACTGCAAAACCGAAACAAAAACGGAGTTCAGCGCATATGGCGCGACAAATATGATCTCTATTGTCTAAGGCAGTCAGTGACAGTATGTGGATACAACAAGCTTAATTAACATCTGAATGTTTGAAACGAATGGCTGCGATTTCTCAAGAGTTAACGGGGTTGTAGTGTAGCGTAGTGTAGTGTGTTACCAGGACGATGAAGAGGATGAGGTTAAAGATTGCGACGACCCTCCATTCTGTTTTCATGTACTGAGCAACGCCAGCCCTGTAAGTGTGAAAGGAGAAAAACATTTGACAACGACAAGGGCATAACGCGCTGGAAGAGTAGAAGAAACACGAGAACTCGAGAAGGTAACTCACTTGCAGGAATCGCAGTTATAACACTTAGGGCATGTTTGGTTCGCAGGAAGTAGACTTCCAAGGAAAAGATTTTCCTTCAAATCAAGGAAAATGATCACTTCATGCGTTTGGTTCATTGGAACTTTGATTCCAATGGAAAATGAGTTCCTCAAAAATGAGGAAAACAAAATCCGGAGTAGAACCTAGGATTTTATTTTCCATGGCTTTTGGGAACAATTATTGACCTAGGAAGACTATTTTGCCCTTATGTTATCTTCCTCCTCCATTGTCTTCTTCCCTGCCAAACTGGAAGGCCAGCAAACTGGAAAGCCAACAAAATCTGTGGACTTGCTTCTTTTTCTTTTACTGGTTTAGGTTTTATAATAATAATAATATTAATAATAACAATAATAATAATAATAATAATAACAACAACAACAACAACAATAATAATAATAATAATACTAATAATAATAATAAATATTATTATTATTATTATTATTATTATTATTATTATTATTATTATTTATTAAGGGCATTTAAGTCTTTATACACCTTATTCCTTACCATTCTAAATTCAACCAAACAACAAAATTTATCTTCCCAGCAACTTCTTTTCCACCAACCAAACAACATAATTTATCTTCCTAGTAACTACCTTTCCACGAAATTTCACTTCCACTTCCGTTCAAATATTTTCCGCGAACCAAACGTGGCCTTAATGTCCCTTTTGTTCTTGTACAGCTTGCAATCCTTATTGGAACTGGTCGGATGAAAGCTCAAGTCGTAATATGAGGCGTTCCTCGCAGGATAACCACACCTAAAAACGAGCGATATCGTAAGCTTATGCACGTCCCAAATTGAACGATATGTTCCATCTCAACTAAAAGTTTAAACTGATAGTGAGTCTGTACATTTTATATTTATATTTATATATTGTATGCTCAACAATTATATACTCCAAAGAAAGCAGTACAATTGGGGCAACTCCAGTCAAGTTAGTCAGGTGGTTGACTTGATAACCACAAGATTACAAGTTTGACTCCCAACAGAGTAGCCTATTGGCGTTAAGTCAAAGAAATAGGCAAAGAAATACTTACTCAGATGGTGGTCTGCAGCAACCCGCTTCGATTGGACTTAGTTTTGCAGATTTATATTGTTTGATAGTCTGCAGGAAATAAGTTCAAGAATCCGCATGATTTCAGAGACCAAAAAAAACATAAAAAATCGATAAACGAAGCTGCAGGCCAAAATGCCAACCTAATATCTTTTGGACAGGTTATCACAGTCCGCAGATTTGACAAGACAGCTCTTCAGGCGTTCCCAGTTGTGCGAGCTATTGAGCTACAAAACATAGGGCATAAATGGTTAGCGAAAGATGAAATCCTCTTCGAATGTTATAACAACCGCATATCCTTGGAAGGTTTGACCAAACCGAAGGGATAGGGGCAAAAGATCTCTCGGCCTTCCCTCGAGAAAATTCAGAAACTTGATGCTCTGATTAGTACATACTTGTTTTAGGAACCATGAATGGTAATCTTGAAGCTGATACTCCTTGTACCTAAAATCGCATAAAATGTATAACTAAGATTCTCATCGACCTGAGCAAATATAACCAGTGCAAATAAAAGATAAATGGATACACGAACAATAACGATTTTAACAATTTAGATAAAGCCCATGAAAATACGGTAAGATCAGAAGTAAAGGGGAGAGAGGGGAAGGAGAATGGAGCTGAATCGGGAAGAATGAAGGATGGTAATGGTTGAATTAGGGGCAAAGTAGTACAAGAGATCTTACCTCAAACCATTTACGCTGTGACCAGAGCCATTATTTGTCACAATAAATCTGCAATAGTAGAAACGAGAAGCAATATAACACATATAAGCAAGGTATAAGGCACTATGTTCAACAAGTCCATTACCACATGGATTGGCGACCAAGCTGGTCAGGCAGAGCGTGAAAGGTTAACTATCAGATAGAAGCCACATCCACAAAGGCGGAAAAGACAAAGTACACATTCAAGACTTCAAACAAGGAAGGATACAAACTTGTAACAACAAGGTCATGAGTTCGAATCCCAGCCTTCTTGGTTTGAACTGGTCAGCTATGGGCAACCTAGGCTGATTTACCTCCCTATGGTCCTTTGCCGGCTAGGGTCACGAGGTCCATGAATGTAAATATATACTTGTATTCGTAACTGCCTTCTCGGTGTGTGTGTGCGTGTGTGTGAATGCTGGGTAAGAATAAGAATGAAGTTCTCATGCTATGGAAATGACAAGTTGAAAAGACCAGTAAACACGTGCAGATAGCCTCGGTTAATAGCATAACATACATCAAGTTCCTGTGGTTACTAAAGGAAGGCAACCTAACCTCATGCGGGTTAGTTGAAACACAAATTAACTAAAATGATTTCCATTACGAGGTACTTACGCCAAGACCGTAAAGATCAAGATTGCCACCAAAATGAAGAACAGCATGATCAAGTACTGAAACCCAAAGTTAAGGAACAAGCATTAGATACTAAAATACACGATGCAGTTCTTCTGTAAAAGTCAATATTTATCAGATGAGGATAGAACATACAATCCACAATAATATGGAGTTGCTCTTCCAGGCACCAAGAAATCCAAAAACAGATCTGAAAATTCAAAAAAAGAAAAGGCTCATAACAACATTGAGAGGAAATGAGGAATACTATAAAATATGATAAACTATGGTTAAAAACAATAGAATCATAAATGCAAGCTTACACTACAAATATCAACGCGCCAAGAATAATAATGTGGAGAGCTAGAGATTTTCTACAGCCATCGTGATTAGCACCCATCCAGACCCCAAAACCAATTACACCCACGGCTAAAATCTGCATTTTGAAGATAAAAAATTAGAGATAACTCATTAAGGGCCTACCTATCAAAACAATACACAGCTTTCCTACTTCAACCCAGGCTAAACCATCCTATCACACCAAGGCTCCAGAGAACTCCATTTTATGTTGGGTCACTACTAGAGAATCAGATTCTACCACAGCATTGCACAGTAAGCTTAAGAAGTCTCAAAAGAGCGGGGCAACCCCAATTGACTTGTAATCACACGGTTACAAGTTCGATCCCGATAGGAACAACCTATTAAGTTCGATCCCGATAGGAACAACCTATTGGCCTTCTTGGTTTGAACCGGTCAGCTATAGCCAACCTAGGCTAGTCACAAGGCAGATTTTATCCCGGTGCACCCTAGTATAGTGGCTGCAGGTTTCCTCATCACTCACAAAAAAAAAAGCCTCAAAAGATTTCTTTTTTTTTTTAATGCAAACATTAAATAAATGATGCATAAAACTCTCTAAATTCCACATTAGTGGGTGACAAATAATATTGCCATTTACAAATTTATGCACAGTAAGCTCAAGAAGGTCTCAAAAGAGTGGGGCAATCCCAACCCGCAATTGACTTGTAACGACAAATTACAAGTTCGACTCTTGGGGAACGGCCTATTGACCTTCTTGGTTTGAGTTTGTCAACTATGGACAACCTAGGCCTATTGGACTTTGGGTGAGCCAATTAGTTATAGATAACCTAAGTTGGTCACAATGGTGAGTTTATCACGACTCGGATAGTGACAGCAGATTTCCTCGTCACTCACAAAAAAGCCTCAAAAGATTTCATTTTTTTTTAATGCAAACATTAAATAAATGATGCTTAAAACTCTCTAAATTCCACATTAGTGAGTGGCATCAGTAATATTGCCATTTACAAATTTATAGCAACAGCTTCTTACAGAGAACTAAAGAACCAATTTTTCATCACCAAAAAGAAAACACAGTCCAATTGAGGAACACATAGCTATAAACAGGAACCAGAATTCCAAAATTGCACATGCAAATCGAGATACCCAAAAGAGGAAAGCATATCAGCAGGCGATAAAGAAAGAGTAAACAAGAAGTGGGCACATTACCATTGTGAGAAAATTGATCCACCTGATCACAAAATTGCTAACCGACCCCATTTCCACCTTCCCTCAGCACCTTAGCTTCCTACTCACTCAAGAATCCCACAACCCAACATACCCAGTACCTGAACATACAAATACAGATAAAGAGAGATTTCCTGCAGCTTTTGGCTATGAGAAAGGGAAAGGAGATGAAGCTTGTGGTACTTGCTTTGTGAAGTGGCACTTACAGTGCAAGAAAGGGAAACACGGGTGGAGAAGACAGGAGAATTGGAGGAGATTTTAAAGGGGAATGGCAGTTTCTTGTAATTATAGTGAAAAGACAAGGGTAATTTGGGGAATAAAAGGATAACCTCACATGTTTTGAAATGGGTAACATTCTAGGACCCGACAAAAGAACATAGAGAGGTCTAAGTTCAAAAAGGTAAAGCATCTGATTAATTTGCCTTTCAAATATGTTTGCGGGATATTACCTTATTAGCCCTTGCACTTTAACCCCGTTTAGACTTTTTTTTTTTTTTT
>CM008343.1:35799666-35810343 GCA_002525835.2 Ipomoea batatas
TTTTGTGTAAGGATAGAAAACAAATAAAGCAAGAATCCCATTTATTCTAAAATTTGTGTAATTAAACAGAGTATTTATTTATTTTCCATCTTTATGCAAAATCTTCTGATTATTTCGGTGATATGTGGCTACAGTAGTGTATGGCAGTTGTGGTGGGAGAAGACCGTAGGGATGACAACTCTCCATGTAGATGAAAAATACATGTGTGTTATTACTTATGAGGAGGGAAAATGGAAAGCTTAAAGGAAGATTTTTTTTTTTTTTAATGGAAGGGAGATACATTCTTAACTGTACTTGAATTAAAAAAAATATATGTGTTCCAAGTTAGAGTTTTGGTCACCGCGAATGGGCATGGATTTAGCGAAGGGGAGAGAGGTATCATTGGTGTAAATAGACAGCACAGTTACGTTGTTCTTAACACATTTGTTGCGTAGGGACTAACATTGACCAAGATGAATGTTGCAGTAGATTGTGAAGGTTTCCTTCCCTCTCTCTGCATTTTAAAATATGAGATTGATTTGTTTTTCGCCTTTTGTTTGTTTTTAAAAGGCGTATGTATATACAAGGCTCTAGGGCTGGATGGAAGAGATGTTGAGGAGAATCGAAATGGAGAAGCAGGTGGCGAAGGAGAATGAAGCAATGCATGGTCATGTCTCTCAACAACATAGTATAATCGAACTATTGAAAGAGAGCGTGTGGGGAACGGCGCGTAGTCGTGCTACGAGAACGGGGACAGTGGTGGAAGAATTGAATTGTGGCCATGATGACAATATGCAGGCGGCGACGGTGCTACTTTCCATCACGGAGGAAGCAACATGCATAAACGGTACGGCCAGGTAGATCGAACAATAAAAGCTAAGGGGCCAGAAAATCCTGAGGATATGGTCTGCATGCAAAAGCTGCAATATATATATATATATGGGTATGAATGCTATCTATCCCACGAAAGGAATCTATCACCTGGCCGTATGATCCGGATTGATTTGTTCTTTGCCTTTTATTTGGTTTGTTTTAAGAAGGCGTATATATTTGTTACAATTGAGATTACTGGTACTATCTGTAATGCAATTTTATATATTCAGATCTTATTTTTTGGAGCTTTCTTGATTCATTCAACAGATAAAAAATTGGCTTTCTACATTGAGACTTAACATATAATGATGATGAAACTTTTTGGCGATTATTTTTTTGTTGCGCAATAGATTATTGGAAGGGGCTTATGGTGGTTTTGTATATTGGGCATGATAATTATATTGAGTTGGTCACTTCTTTCATTTTAATCCATAACTTTAATTTGCTTCTATATTTAATGTGCCAAAATATTATGTGAGTCATCAATTTAATAGAAGTTCATCCCTAGCTACTTTGGTTTGTTCAGATAATCAGTTTGAATTTATTTGTGTTCATCTCTATTAATCATGTTAATTCTATTATTTGTATTTGCACTCATAATGATTACAATTTATTTTTTTTTAAAAAATCAATGATGGTATGCTTATTAATTAGTATAACTTTAATATCGTTATGTAAATATATCTATTGTATAATCTGTTTATCTATACTTGTAATCTTGTATGTAATGTTGTGGTTCTCTTTATATTTCTTTATAATCTACACATTTTAGTTACTCCTAACTCCCTAACCTATGGTTTTTGAATTTATGTTGTGGTTCCTATTATATTATTTCATAACATCTTTTATGAACATATTTCTCATGGCACAAGGATATTAGTCATGACAAATGCAGTAAAGTTAATTGATATAACACACAAATTGTGGGTTGGAGTTGTACAGTTCATGTTATTAAGAAAAACGAACCAAAATACGCTATTGGTGGGCCTGAGAAAAAGTATATGCTCATCGTCCTAGAGGATGAAACGGTAAGTAAATAATAAAAAAGTTCTCCCTTTTATTATTATTATTATTATTATTATTATTATTATTATTTATCATTATTAGTATTATTATTATTATGAAGATGCTCTCATTCACCACCAACATAATTGTAAATGCTATATCTAAATGCAAGGAACTCGGGTTCAATCAATAGTGTTTGATAATGACATTGGAATGTATGATATCACTTTACAAACCAACAAACGGTGCATCATCTCAAATGATATTGTCAAACCTGTCCGGACGAATTATAAAGTACTTGATCACAAATACAATTTTACACATTGATTTTAAATGGTCGGATCGGTGTTCAAACAAGTGACAATGATGACACACCATTTGCTCTCATGTAAGTGATTTATTTGTTTCTACTTACTTTAGTTGTAGTTTAGCTATTTACAATTTCGTTATGTTTTATTAAAATATATAAATATCGAGGTTATTTCTTTGATTTTTATTAATTTAGCATTTTTTTCTCTTTCATTATTATATGACTACTTTAACCAATTAAGGAACACTAATTTAAAAATATGCATTGGGCATTGGTTTAATCGCGCAATGCGCGTATGATAACTAGTCTTCCTTATAAATTCTAATTATTTCGGTGATATTTGGCTACATACAAGTAGTGTATGACAGTTGTGGTGGGAGAAGACCGTAGGGATGACAACTTTCCATGCAGATGGAAAATACATGTGTGTCATTACTTATTAGGAGGGAAAATGGAAAGCTTAACAGGGTGTTTGGTTAGAGAGGATTACAATTTCATTCCCACTTAATTCCCACCTAATTCCGAATGCAACTAAATTCCTTCGTTTGGTTGGAGGGAATTGCCGCAATTCCACGGAATTGCAATTTCCTCATTTTCATGGAATTAGAATCCCATGGCCCTCCTTAGGATTTTAATTCCATGGATTTTAGAAAGAAAAAAAAGGTAATCGTGAAACAAAATTACCCCTCCATTTTTAACCTAAAATTGATGCATGACCTTCCCTTATAAATTATAGCCTGTATTATTCTTCGACTTCCCTTTGTGTATGTTCATTTAAATCTTTATATGCAACAACTATTCAAAATTTGTATTCTTTATATGCATTGTTCATATACAACAACTTTCGTGTATGTTCAATGTTCCTTTGAATTTTTTATATGCAGAACTCTTCAACATTTGCATTCTTTATATGCAACAACTCTAACAATTTGTGAAATAATTTGTCAATTATAAATAATAATAATAATAATAATAATAATAATAACAACAACAACAACAACAACAACAACAACCATGGACATTTTGGACTTTATACTAATTATTCCCACTCAATCCCCATGTATACCAAACATTGGAATAGAAATTCTTAGTAATTGTATTCCTGCAAACCAAACACTGAAATTTAAACTCCCACTTTATTCCCGCATTATTCTTTTCCCATGGAATTGCAATTATTTTCCCACCAAATTTCTGCCCTCCAACCAAACGCCCTGTAAAGGAAGTGCTTTTTTTTTAATGGAAGGGAGATACATTCTTAACTGTACTTGGATTAAAAGAAATATATGTGTTCCAAGTTAAAGTTTTGGTCACCGCGAATGGACATGGATTTAGCGAAGGGGAGAGAGGTATCATTGGTGTAAATAGACAACTCGATTACGTTGTTCTTAACACATTTGTTGCATAGGGACTAACATTGACCAAGATGGAGGTTGCAGTACATTGCGAAGGTTTCCTTCCCTCTCTCTACATTTTAAAATATGAGATTGATTTGTTTTTCGCCTTTTGTTTGTTTTTAAAAGGCGTACGTATATCTAGGTTCTAGAGCTAGATGGAAGAGATGTTGAGGAGAATCGAAATGGAGAAGCATGTGACGAAGGAGAATGAAGCAATGCATGGTCATGTCTCTCAACAACACAGTACAATCGAACAATTGAAAGAGGAGAGCGTGTGGGAATGACGCGTAGTCGTGCTGCGAGAACGGGGACAGTGGTAGAAGAATTGAATTGTAGCCATGATGACAAGTACAGGCGGCGACGATGCTACTTTCCGTCACGGAGGAAGCAACATGCAGAAACGGTACGGCCGGGTAGATCGAACAATAAAAGCTAAGGGGCAAGGGAATCCCGAGGATATGGTCTGCATGCAAAAGCTACAATGTATATATAAACAAACCAAATATCTTAATTAATTTTTAAGTAATTTAATAAAAATCAAACATGTTAATTAATTCCATAGAAATTTTTTTTTTCAAGAATTTATTTAATTGAAAATTACCAAACTTCCTCTTGAGTGTGTTTGGAAACTAGAAAAATGACTCATGGAAAATGTTTTCTATAAAATGAGTCATTTTTCAAAAAATATTTTCATTTCCCCTGTTTCGTTGCATTCTAAAAAATTGTATTTCTGTGTTTGCTTCATTTATCTGGAAAATGAGCAGAATTGTATAATTAATATTTTAATTGTTGTTAACTAAAAAAAAATTGACAATAACTATGTTTTGCCAAGCTGTTTTTTTTTTCTTCCCAAATAACAAAGAGAAAAAAGAAAATAAGTAGAGTCCTAGTTTACAACTGTGGGTTTCCGAGGTCTGCCACTAAAGGTAAAAAAAATAATCAAAATTATACAATGGTGGAAAAAGGTAGACACGGGAATGGCCTTAGGAAGCATTCGCGGAAGAAAGGCCAGGAAGAAGTCAAGAAAAATAATAGTGTGGATATGAAAGATGACTTCCCAAAAAAAGAGAAGAAGTTATTTTCTAGAAAAACAAAACTATTTTTTTCTGACCAAAAGTCATTTCCTGTTGTCTTTAATTTTCCACACCCTCTCAAACATTGAAAACCCGGAAATGATTTCAGTTCATCCTATGACATTTGGTAATTAAAAAGCAAAAGTTTTCAATATGCACAATTACCATACTTGTGATGATCGGTAAAAGTTTTATCACAAATCAAAGGAAATTTTACTAAACTATTTTACTTTGCCTATCATGTATGACATCCTAATTATCATTCTAAACGGGTGAAAAATTTCTCTGATTAATTGAGTGCATTTATCACATTTTGAACACAACTTTGATTTTCAAAATGGAACCTAAGTTACATAGTTACCATTTTTTTTTCACAAATTAATATCTCCATCTAAATCTTCTTGCAAGTGGGAAAATTTGTTTAGAAAAATGGATTGTCAATACACACAAGAACATTGTTAATACACAAGGACCACTGCAACCTCTCTCAGACTTTGGAGCAGCTCCTGGCAGCATTTCGTCTCGCGCAGCATCCCACGAAGTAGATCATCGACTGCAAAACCGAAACAGAAATGGAGTTCAGCGCAGTATGTGGATACAACAAGCTTAATTAACATGTGAATGTTTGAAACAAAACGCTGCGATTTCTCAGAGTTAACGGGGATGTAGTGTGTTACCAGGACGATGAAGAGGATGAGGTTAAAGATTGCGACGACCCTCCATTCTGTTTTCATGTACTGAGCAACGCCAGCCCTGTAAGCGTGAAAGGACAAAAACATTTGACGAGGGCATACGCGCTGGAAGAGTAGAAGAAACGAGAACTCGAGAAGGTAACTCACTTGCAGGAATCGCAGTTATAACACTTAATGTCCCTTTTGTTCTTGTACAGCTTGCAATCCTTATTGGAACTGGTCGGATGAAAGCTCAAGTCGTAATATGACGCGTTCCTCGCAGGATAACCACACCTAAAAACGACTAATATCGTAAGCTTATGCACGTACCAAATTGAAAGATATGTTCCATCTCAACTAAAAGTTTAAACTGATAGTGAGTCTATACATTTATATTTATATTTATATATTGTATGCTCAACAGTTATATACTCCAAAGAAAGCAGTTCAATCGGGACAACTCCAGTCAAGTTAGTCAGGTGGTTGACTTGATAATATAACCACAAGATTACAAGTTCGACTCTCAACGGGAGTGACCTATTGGACTTTAAGTCAAAGAAATAGGGGAAGAAATACTTACTCAGATGGTGGTCTGCAGCAACCGGCTTCGATTGGACTTAGTTTTGCAGATTTATATTGTTTGAGAGTCTGCAGGAAATAAGTTCAAGAATCTGCATGATTTCAGAGACCAAAAAAAAAAAGAAAAAATCGATAAACGAAGCTGCAGGCCGAAATGTCAACCTTATATCTTTTGGACAGGTTATCACAGTTGGCGGATTTGACAAGACAGCTCTTCAGGCGTTCCCAGTTGTGCGAGCTATTGAGCTATATAAAACATGGGACATAAATGGTTAGCGAAAGATGAAATCCTCTTCGAATGTTATAACAACCGCATATCCTTGGAAGGTTTGACCAAACCGAAGGGATAGGGGCAAAAGGTCTCTTGGCCTTCCCTCTAGAAAATTTAGAAACTTGATGCTCTGATTAGTACATACTTGTTTTAGGAACCATGAATGGTAATCTTGAAGTTGGTACTCCTTGTACCTGAAACCACATAAAATGTATAACTAAGATTCTCATCGACCTGAGCAAATATAACCAGTGCAAATAAAAGATAAATGGATACACGAACAATAACGGTTTTAACAATTTAGATTAAGCCCATGAAAATACGGTAAGATCAGAAGTAAAGGGGAGAGAGGGGAAGAAGAATGGAGCTGAATCGGGAAGAATGAAGGATGGTAATGGTTGAATTAGGCGCACAGTAGTACAAGAGATCTTACCTCAAACCATTTATGCTGTGACCAGAGCCATTATTTGTTACAATAAATCTGCAATAGTAGAAACGAGAAGCAATATAACACATATAAGCAAGGTATAAGGCAGCACTATGTTCAACAAGTCCATTACCACATGGATTGGCGACCAAGCTGGTCAGGCAGATCGTGAAAGGTTAACTATCAGATAGAAGCCACAGCCACAAAGGCGGAAAAGACAAAGTACACATTCAAGACTTCAAACAACTAAACAAGAAAGGAACATAAACGGGGTAACCCCAGCCAAAATAGCTAAGGATACAAACTTGTAACCACAAGGTCACGAGTTCAAATCCCAGTCTTCTTGGTTTGAATCGGTCAGCTATGGGCAACCTAGGCTGGTTTACCTTCCTGTGGTCCTTTGTCGGCTAGGGTCACAAGGTCCATGAATGTAAATATATACTTGTATTCGTAACTGCCTTCTCAGTGTGTGCGAGTGTGAATGCTGGGTTAGAATAGCAATGAAGTTCTCACGCTATGGAAATGACAAGTTGAAAAGACCAGTAAACACGTGCAGATAGTCTCAGTTAATAGCATAGCATACATCAAGTTCCTGTGGTTACGAGAGGAAGGCAACCTAACCTCATGCGGGTTAGTTGAAACACAAATGAACTAAAATGATTTCCATTACGAGGTACTTACGCCAAGACCGTAAAGATCAAGATTGCCACCAAAATGAAGAACAACATGATCAAGTACTGAAACCCAAAGTTAAGGAACAAGAATTAGATAGTAAAATACACGATGCAATTCTTCTGTACACAGTCAATATTCATCAGATGAGGATAGAACATACAATCCACAATAATATGGAGTTGCTCTTCCATGCACCAAGAAATCCAAAAATAGATCTGAAAATTCAAAAAAGAAAAGGCTCATAACAACATTGAGAGGAATACTATAAAATATCACAAACTATGGTTAAAAACAATAGAATCATAAATGCAAGCTTACACAACAAATATCAACGTGCCAAGAACAATAATGTGGAGAGCTAGAGATTTTCTACAGCCATCGTGATTAGCACCCATCCAGACCCCAAAACCAATTACACCCACTGCTAAAATCTGCATTTTGAAGATAAAAAATTAGAGATAACTCATTAAGGGCCAACCTACCAAAACAATACACAGCTTTCCTACTTCAACCCAGGCTAAACCATCCTATTACACCAAGGCTCCAGAGAGCTCCATTTTATGTTGGGTCACCACTAGAGAATAGATTCTACCACAGCATTGCACAGTAAGCTTAAGAAGTCTCAAAAGAGCGGGGCAACCCCACCCAAGTTGGTCAGCCTTTTGACTCGACCCCCTGCAGGAACAACCTATTGGCCTTCATTGTTTGAACTAGTCGGCTATCGCCAACCTAGGCTGGTCACAAGCCAGATTTTATCCCCGTGCACCCTAGTATAGTGGCTACAGGTTTCCTCGTCACTCACAAAAAAAGTCTCAAAAGATTTCATTTTTTTTTAATGAAATCATTAAATAAATGATGCTTAAAACTCTCAAAATTCCACATTAGTGGGTGACAAATAATATTGCCATTTACAAATTTATGCACAGTAAGCTCAAGAAGGTCTCAAAAGAGTGGGGCAATCCCAACCCGCAATTGACTTGTAACCATAAATTACAAGTTCGACTCCTGGGGAACCGCCTATTGACATTCTTGGTTTGAGTTTGTCAGCTATGGACAACCTAGGCCTATTGGACTTTGGGTGAGCCAATTAGTTATAGACAGCCTAAGTTGGTCACAATGGTGAGTTTATCACGGCTCGGATAGTGACAGCAGATTTCTCGTCACTCACAAAAAAGCCTCAAAAGATTTTATTTTTTTTAATGCAAACATTAAATAAATGATGCTTAAAACTCTCTAAATTCCACATTAGTGAGTGGCATCAATAATATTGCCATTTACAAATTTATAGCAACAGCTTCCTAGTTCCTACAGAGAAGTAAAGAACCAATTTTTCATCACCAAAAAGAAAACACAGTCCAATTGATACACAGCAAATAGCCATAAACAGGAACCAGAATTCCAAAATTACACATGCAAATCGAGAAACCCAAAACAGGAAAGCATCAGCAGGCGATAAAGAAAGAGTAAACAAGAACTGGGCACATTACCATTGTGAGAAAATTGATCCACCTGATCACAAAATTGCTAACCGACCCCATTTCCACCTTCCCTCAGCTCCTGGCCTCTTAGCTTCCTACTCACTCAAGAACCCCACAACCCAACATACCCAGTACCTGAACATACAAATACAGATAAAAGAGAGATTTCCTGCAGCTTTTGGCTATGAGAAAGGGAAAGGAGATGAAGCTTGTGGTACTTGCTTTGTGAAGTGGCACTTACAGTGCAAGAAAGGGAAACGGGTGGAGAAGACAGGAGAATTGGAAGAGATTTTAAAGGGGAATGGCAGTTTCTTGTAATTATAGTGAAAAGACAAGGGTAATTTGGGGAATAAAAGGATATCCTCACATGTTTTGAAATGGGTAACAGTCTAGGACCCGACAAAAGAACATAAGTTCAAAAAGGTAAAGCATCTGATTAATTTGCCTTTCAAATATGTTTGCTGTTTCAAAAAAATATATATATGTTTGCGGGATATTACCTTATTAGCCCTTGCACTTTAACCCCGTTTAGACTTCATCTGCGAGAACGATGAGATTATAACGGTAAATTAGAGTTGTCCAAATGTTTCAATTGCACAATTTCCATCAAACAACTTTTCTTTACTTTACTTTTGACTTAATATTCAAATTAGTTCTCGACTATAGTGGTTTTACTCAATTTAGTTCTAAGTGATTTTTTATACTCAATTAAATTCCGGATTTTGATGATTTTACCCAACTTAATTACTTAATCCTCCGTTAACAATTTCATTAGTTGATTGTTAAAAGCAGGGTTAATAGGGTAATTTCTCCTCCTTCCTCACTTTTCGTCAAATTGCCATCTTCTTTCTCATTTCTCCGCCATCTTTTTTCATCAACTGTAATTAAAAAAAAAACACTTAGAGTGGCAAGAAAAGTAATGAAAAAGATCACAGAAAGATACATAAAGAAAGGAGAGAGAGAGAGAGAGATGGGTTAGGCTTTGTGGGTGAGATTTTATTTTTTAGGTTTTGGCTCGTGGTTATAGTGATGGAAGTTGCTGGGAAGTTGATGACAGGGGGATTGGGGAGGATATGCAAAGTTCAAAATGGTGGCAAAAGAAGAGCAAAGAAGAAGAAAGTGGTAAAGGGAAAGAGGACTATGACATATCATGCAAAATTATAATTTTATTCAAATAATCTAGGCGGGCCATGGCTAATGTTTTGGGACAATCCGGACGGGCCAGGACTAATCATTACACTAGGTTATCTTACTAATAATATTTTGTTAAGTGTTCTGAGTTTCATATCCTATCGATCAATCTGCCCCTACGGTCATCAATTTATATGTTCCTGGCCGAATAACATCGTCTATAATGTATGGACATTTCCATTTCTCGCGAACTTGCCCCCTTCTAAGGGTTGATTGGCTTCTTTCCTTCGCAGCACGTAGTCGCCTACTTGGAAGTATCAGGGTCGAACTTTTGCATCGTGATAAGATTTCAATTGTCTGTTGTAGTTCTCCATCCTATAGAATGCAGCTTCCCTTTTTTCATCTATGAAATTGAGGAACATTCATAGATGCTGATGCCCAGTCATACTGCCTCGGCTGGCCCCTATCTCGCTCCGGCACCGCCTCGGCGTGGAACAACGCTTCTTCGAGGTCGCCTTCGATCGTTTTGGCTCCCGAATTCTTCTGCATGCCTTGATACCCCACCCCGCAGTAAGCGAAGAAGATCTCAATTTTGCAACGCTTGTACTTGCATTTCCTCTCCGGTGGCGCACTGCCGTCGTTTGCGGCGGCGACGTCGACAGTCGGATCAAAGTCTTCATCGTCGCAGGTGGTGGTGGTGGACATCTTCTGCTTTTTTGGAGCCGACTCTTCTGGTAGGGGTGAAGGAGGGTTTGGTTTATCCATTTTCAGTGAAAGAGTATAAATTTCTATCATGGCTTCTCGTCATAAA
>CM008343.1:35821857-35842904 GCA_002525835.2 Ipomoea batatas
CAAAAGTGCAAGTGCTAAATCTGGAATATCATTTTGATATTCACAAGACAGCTCCCAGGTTACTTCGCCTCTTCTTTCCTCAGGTTTTTCTCCCCGCTTCTAGTTACTCCACCTCTCGAGCACTTGAGCTTTGATCACCAAGCCCGCCTCAAGCCTCAGATTTTTCGCAAGACAACTGCTAGGTTACTCCGCCTCTTTTTGCCTTATCCAAAGCAAGGACCTTTAGTTGTCACGGTTGTGTAACACTCTCCAATCTGATCAAAAGCTATCGTTGGATGATAATCTTTGTTGAGCAGCTTTGATCACCTTCTGGATATGAATATTGTTGAAGCTATGTAACTCTCTCAAACACTAAGTTGTGTTTTCTCGCACTTGTGAATATCAAAATGATATTCCAGATTTAGCACTTGCACTTTTGAACGTTTTAAGCAGACACCTCTTATGATAGCTTTTTAACTCTGCAAACTTCTTTCTTTTTGTGTCTTCACTTCCTTTTATATGAGAGTTGAGAAATAGTTCCGTTGGAGGGAAAACTATTCCGTTTGAAATCTTGTTCCCATGCCGATCATTGGACTTGCATATTTTCAGCATGTTTCATGGAGTGGTGGTCTTGTTACATGTGCCTCTTGTCTTGTAATGAATATCCCATATTCCACTATCTTGAGTCCATGCTCCACTTACTCTTTTTGACAAAAGCTTCTCTTTTTATATTCCCACTAACCCTTGTTTTAGGGAATAAGACCACGCCTTATTTCGGTGCACCTTTAGACCGTTAGAGGTGGAAGTCTGACGTGTCATCCACTCTTGTCCATTTTGTCCAGCACCACCTTAATATTTTATCTCCATGATATTCTTTTTCTCCAAACTTAGATTATTCCTTTCAATCTAAGTTCTGATCATATTCCATCTGATCTGAGAAGATTTAACCTATCGAGACTATCGTTGATGTCTCGAACCCATGTCTCGAACTGGATCGATGTCTCGAGAGCTTCCATGTCTTGAACGCTTCTGATGTCTCGAGACTTAGTTGATGTCTCGCAGACCCTTATTCCTCTAGTGATGTTTCGTGCCTTCTTCTGATATATCTATGAAAAGCTTACAACACGAAACTACTAAGGTGTTCATCCAAGTTTACTTTGAGCTTAAATATTTTCCAAGTTGAGCTCAAGTTACCCGGTTGTATTTTCGCTCTTGGTTTACTTGTCGAACTTACACATATTTCCTATCTATAGAGACTTAGGGGATTTGTACTTATACATTTGGTATCATCAAAACCTATTACAAGATGTTCCTAACAGTAACATTCAGGAGTCATCCATTGATTTTCCCTATTGAATTTTTATGATATTTTGCTAGAAATACTCCATTCATACTGGAAAAAAAAGTCTGTTCAGAAAATTTTTAAATACTTCTACTGTTAAGATTACATTTTCTGTCAAATTTTATTGTCCAAATGTAAGGTATTTTGATTGTAATACTCCATTCAAAATTTTCAGCAATTTAAACTGCATAAAAAAGAGAAAATGAAGATTTAATCCTGCATAAGGATTTTATCCTAAACCCTACTGTATAATTTTGCTTTTTATAATCAAAATTTTCAGCAATTTTGTCCATTGTATATTGCTATTTTTTTATTCAATTTGACATCATAAAAAGAATCAGTTAAAAAAGCTTAAAATTGAATTTGGCTTGTGAGTATAGCAATTCTGTTAGAAGGCTTACCTGTTATTATATTCCGAAATGATTTTTTTTTTCAAACTCACGTACATTTTTATTCAACTGTCCTGTAATTGCAAAACAGCACATATACATTTTATAATAGCTGGCGGTTCTGTAGTGGGCAAAACAGCATTTTACATAAGAATTAGTTGCGGGTATCATATACCATGTTTGAAACAGAATTTATTTCTTCTAGATAAATAAAAATACATATAACTTCAAACAGCTAAAATGAAAGATTAAAAAAAATGACAAATTTACCTCATCATCATGGATCAGGCATTATAAAACAAAATCTTGCCTGCTCTTAGTGTAGAGAACTAATTTTTTCTATACAAAGGTGATTCACGGGTGATGCAGAATGGATTATGTAATTTGGCAAGGAATGTTTATATAGATTTTGAAGTTATTAAAGTCTGTTATTGAATAACGAAAAGATCAGCATATGTCTTGGAAGTATGAAAACCATCATAATGTTTCATAAATGTTGTGTTCAATTAGATTCAAATTAAATCTAATTTGTAATGGAAGGTTGCAACGGTTATGATATTAGGTTGTACTATTATTATTGCAGGTTGGATTATCCATGGATTTTTTGTTTGGGAAATGAATATGGTACTATTTAGTTAGTCGTGAATTATTTCGGCTAAGCCTCCTCAGAATCTGTAACTTAATGTAAACAGCATTTATTATGAAGGCTAAGCCTCCTCAGAATTTGAAACTTAATGTAAACAGCATTTAATATGAAAACTAAGCCTCCTTAGAATCTGCAACTTAATGTAAACAGCATTTAATATGAATTTAATAACTATTTTTTCTTTTCTGCTGGAAACAACTTTTGATTATCTATTCTACACGACAGCGTTTTTGGCCATATCTTGGGCGGGAAAATTTCACCAAAGGATTTTGCTTTATTATAGATAGGATGTGTTTAGAGTTAATATGTTATATGCATTTATGGTGTTTTTGGTAATCCGTAAAATGATTTCTGAAAAATATTTTCTTAGTTTTTCGTTTGGCGGCGTCCGAAAAATGAGGTCAACGAAAAATGTTTTTTGTTGACCAAGGAAAATCAATTCATTTTTTTCGAAAATGACTTACGTAATTTTTTTTCGTAAGTCATTTTCCGGAATCGTCAAAATTGCCGGTTCGCATGTTCTCGGCCAAAACCAAGCCATATCATCCATATCCGACGAACTGGTTTTCGGCGAAAATAAGTCCGCTGGAAACTACTACCAGAGCATATCTGCTTTGGTTTCGGCCGAAAACAAAAGCATAGCTTCGTTTTTTTTTTCTTTTCTTTTCTTTTATAATAAATATTACTATTTTATATATTTTTATATTATTTTATATTTTAAATAAAATAATAAAAATATATAACTATACAATTCTACTCATTTTCTATCAAATGAACCAAACACATCAAGACAGTTTTCCATAACGCAACCAAACACCGAAAAGGAAAATGTTTTATGGAAAATGACTCATTTTTTAGAAAACATTTTCCGGAAGTCATTTTCATGCTTTCCGAACATACCCTTAATTTATTTACATATACATAAATAATTAACTATAGATACAAAATATATCAACTACAAACACATAATTTTTTTATTAAATTCCACAATATAAGATGAATTATGGTCCATAATATAACAATTGGTCAATTGTTGTGCGATTGCCGGGTGAGAATTTAATCAAGTTATAAAATTAAAAAAAAATTAAAAAAAAAAACAACAACAACAACGAACAAACAAATAAACACAAAGTAGTTTAAACTTTAGAGGCAACTTAGGGTGTGTTTGGTTCGCACATGTGAATCGGAATCGGTATGGGTAATACTTGGTAAGGGTAATGAGTTTTGGTGAAAGTATTTTGCATGTTTGGTAGTAGGGTGGAATGAGAATGATTATTAATAGTTGGGGAAAAAATGAAGGAAAATGAAACCTTATTTAATAAGGGTAAGGGTTTGACAGAATAGGGGCTTAAAGTATTGATTATTCATTTGTGCTATTAAGTATTGTTTTTTATGGTTAAAGTCATAATTATTCATTTGTGATAACTGTTCGTGGGTACTACTGTTCGAAGTACTATTGGGTTTGACAAAATGGTTGGCTATTCGTAACCTTCAAATAACTATTCGTGGGTACTACTGTTCGAATTATTATTCGGTTTGATCGAATGTTTTCCAATTAGTATCCTACAAATAAATATTCGTGGGTACTACTGTTCGAAGTGCTATTCGGTTTGACTAATGATAGACCATTTGTAACCTTCAGGCAACTATCCGTGGATTGTACTCGAAGTATTATTCGGTTTGTCCGAATGGTTGACTATTCGTAACCTTTAGATAAATATTTGTGGGTACTACTGTACGAAGTACTATTCGGTTTGACCAAATGGTTGACTATTTGTAACCTTTAGATAACTATTCGTGGGTACTATTGTTCGTTATACAGCCTGTACTATTCGGTTGACCGAATGGTTTACTATTCGTAACCTTTAGATAACTATTTGTGGGTACTATTGTTCGAAGTACTATTCGATTTGACCAAATGGTTGACTATTCGTAACCTTCAGATAACTATTCGTGGGTACTACTATTCGAAGTACTATTCGGTTTAACCGAATGGTTGACTATTCAACTATTCGTTACCTTTATATAACTATTCGTGGGTACTACTGTACGAAGACCTATTTGGTTTGACTGAATGGTTGGCTATGCGTAACCTTCAGATAACTATTTGTGGGTACTACTGTTCAAAGTACTATTCAGATTGACCGAATTGTTGACTATTCGTAACTTTCAAATAAGTATTCGTAGGTACTAGTGTTCGAAGTACTATTCGGTTTGACCGAATGGTTGACTATTCCTAACATTTAGATAAGAGTTTATTGTCAAAATGGTCCCTCGACTATTGTGAAATTACCAATTTGGTCCTCGATAATTTTTCGTGTCCAATTAAGTCCCTCGACTTTGAAAATTTTAACCAATTTGGTCATTCATTTATTTTGCCGTCAAACATCCGTTAAAATTGGACCAAATTGGTAAATTTGCAATAGTCAAGGGACCAAATTGGTAATTTTACTATAGTCAAAGGACCAAGTTGATAATTAATTTTTCACTGAAATAGTCCCTTGACTATAGCAAAATTACCAATTTGGTCCTTGACTATTGCAAAATTACCAATTTGATCTCGATTTTAACGGATGTTTAATGGCAAAATAAACGGAGGACCAAATTGGTTAAAATTTTCAAAGACGAGGGACTTAATTGGGCACGAAAAATTATCGAGGACTAAATTGGTAATTTCGCAATAGTCGATGGACCATTTCGGTAATAAACTCTTTAGATAACTATTCGTGGGTACTATTGTTCGTAGTATTATTTGGTTGACCGAATGTTTCACTATTCGTAACCTTTAGATAACTATTTGTGGGTACTACTGTTCGAAGTACTATTCGGTTTGACCGAATATTTGACTCTTCGTAACTTTCAAATAACTATTCGTAGGTACTAGTGTTCGAAGTACTATTCTGTTTGACCAATTTTTTTACTATTTGTAACATTCAGATGACTATTCGTTGGTACTACTGTTCGAAGTACTATTCGATTTGGCCGAATGGTTGACTATTCGTAACCTTTAGATAACTATTCGTGGATACTATTATTCACAATAGTATTCGGTTGACCCGAATGGTTTACTATTCGTAACCTTTAAATAACTATTCGTGGGTACTACTATTCGAGTTACTATTCGGTTTGACCAAATGGTTGACTATTCGTAACCTTTAGATAACTATTCGTGGGTACTATTGTTCGTAGTACTATTCGGTTTGACAGAATGGATGACTATTCGTAACCTTCAGATAACTATTTGTGGGTCTTACTATTCGAAGTACTATTCGGTTTGACCGAATGGTTGACTATTCGTAACCTTTAGATAACTATTCTTGGGTACTATTCGAAGTACTATTCGGTTTGACCTAATGATTGACTATTCGTAACCTTCAAGCAATAATTTGTGGTTACTACTATTCGAAGTACTATTCGATTAGAAAGAATGGATGACTATTCGTATCCTTCAGATAACTATTCGTGGGTCTTACTGCTCGAAGTACTATTCGATTTAACTAAATGGTTGAACATTCGTAACCTTCAGATAACTATTTGTGGGTACTGCTATTTGAAATAATATTCGGTTTGACCGAATGGTACACAATTCAACTATTCGTTACCTTCAGATAACTATTCGTGGGCACTACTGTACGAAGAACTATTCGGTTTGACCAAATGGTTGACTATTCGTAACTTTTTTATAACTATTTGTGTGTACTACTGTTCGAAGTACTATTTGATTTGACCTAATGATTAACTATTCGTAACATTCAAGCAACTTTTCATGGGTACTACTATTCGAAGTACTATTCGATTTGACCGAATGGTTTACTATTCATAACATTTAGATAACTATTCGTGGGTCTTACTGTTCGAAGTATTATTCAGTTTGACCAAATTGTTGACTATTCATAACCTTCAGATAACTATTCGTGGGTACTACTATTCGAAGTACTATTCCGTTTGACCGAATGGTAGACTATTCGACTATTCGTTACCTTTGGAAAACTATTTGTGGGTACTACTATACGAAGAACTAATCGATTTGACCCAATGTTTGACTATTCGTAACCTTCATATAAGTATTTGTGGGTACTATTTTTTGAAGTACTATTCGATTTGACCGAATATTTGACTATTCGTAACTTTCAAATAACTATTCGTAGGTACTAGTGTTCGAAGTACTATTGAGCTTGACCGAATTGTTGACAATTTGTAACCTTCAGATGACTATTCGGGGGTACTACTGTTTGAAGTACTATTCGCCTATTCGGTTTGACCGAATGGTTGACTATTCGTAACCTTTAAACAACTATTCTTGGGTATTATTGTTCGCAGTACTATTCGGTTGACCAAATGGTTTACTATTCGTAACCTTTAGATAACTATTCGTGGGTACTACTGTACGAATAACTATTCGGTTTGACCAAATGGTTAACTATTCGTAACCTTCATATGACTATTCGTGGGTACTACTGTTCGAATTACTATTCGGTTTGACCGAATGGTTTACCATT
This sequence comes from Ipomoea batatas, assembly GCA_002525835.2. NCBI lineage: Eukaryota > Viridiplantae > Streptophyta > Magnoliopsida > Solanales > Convolvulaceae > Ipomoea > Ipomoea batatas. The sequence continues at coordinate 35,828,713 of CM008343.1, forward strand.
CGTAACCTTCAAGCAACTATTCGTGGGTACTACTATTCGAAGTACTATTCCGTTTGAAAGAATGGATGACTAATCATAACCTTCAGATAACTATTCGTGGGTCTTACTATTCAAAATACTAATCGATTTGACTAAATGGTTGACCATTCGTAACCTTCAGATAACTATTCGTGGGTACTACTATTCAAAGTACTATTCGGTTTGACCGAATGGTAGACAATTCAACTATTCGTTACCTTCAGATAACTATTCGTGGGCACTACTGTACGAATAACTATTCGGTTTGACCAAATGGTTAACTATTCGTAAGTTTCCGATAACTATTCGTGGGTACTACTATTCGATGTGCTATTCGGTTTGACCTAATGATTGACTATTCGTAACCTTCAAGCAACTATTCGATTTGACCGAATGGTTTACTATTCGTAACCTTTATATAACTATTCGTGGGTCTTACTGTTCGAAGTACTATTCGGTTTGACCAAATGGTTGACTATTCGTAACCTTCAAATAACTATTCATGGGTACTACTATTCGAATTACTATTCCGTTTGACCAAATGGTTGACTATTCGACTATTCGTTATCTTTAGATAACTATTCGTGGGTACTACAATACGAAGAACTATTCGATTTGACCAAATGTTTTGACTATGCGTAACCTTCAGATAACTATTCGTGGGTACTATTGTTCGAAGTACTATTTGGTTTGACCGAATATTTGACTATTCGTAACTTTCAAATAACTATTCGTAGGTACTAGTGTTCGAAGTACTATTCAATTTGGCCGAATTGTTAACTATTCATAGCCTTCAGATGCTTATTCGTGTGTACTATTGTTCGAAATACTATTCGATTTGACCAAATGGTTGACTATTCGTAACATTTAGATGACTATTCGTGGGTACTATTGTTCGCACTACTATTCGGTTGACCGAATGGTTTACTATTCGTAACCTTTAGAAAACTATACGTGGCTACTACTGTTCGAAGTACTATTCGGTTTGACCAAATGGTTAACTATTCATAATCTTCAAATAACTATTCGTGTGTACTATTGTTCGCAGTACTATTCGGTTTGACATAATGGATGACTATTCGTAACTTTCAGATAACTTTTCGTGGGTCTTACTGTTTGAAGTATTATTTGGTTTGACCGAATAGTTGACTATCCATAACCTTTAGATAACTATTCGTGGGTACTACTATTTGTTGGTCCCGAGGGGATGGGGTACAAGTCTAGAGGGGGGGGTGAATAGACTTGTACAAGATTTTGCAAATCTTTTCGACCTCTCGTGCATATTGGACTTAGGATGTTTAAGTTTGATACCTCACAATATGAAGATAAAGTTTTATGCGCAGCGGAAAAGTTATCCCCTTTTTAAATGAGCACGAGTTTAAGGTTAGTTCGAGAGATGTGATTATATGTAGTACAGTTCGAGAGGTTAGATAGATATGCGAGAGATAAAGCAGAAAGTAAATGCGAGAGAGATTTTTAAGTGGTTCGGCCAACCCGCCTACGTCCACTCTTCTTCTAGAAACTCCCTAGAAGGATTGCACTAAAACTTCCCTTTTTAGAACAATATCGAGCGCTTGAGCTTTGATCACTAAGCCCGCCTCAAGCCTCAGGTTTTTCGCCCCGCTTCTTGTTACTCCACTTCTCGAGCACTTGAGCTTTGATCACCAAGCCCGCCTCAAGCCTCAGGATCTTCACAAGACAGCTCCCAGGTTACTCCGCCTCCTCAGGTTTTTCTCCCCGCTTCTAGTTACTCCACCTCTCGAGCACTTGAGCTTTGATCACCAAGCCCGCCTCAAGCCTCAGGTTTATCGCAAGACAACTGCCAGGTTACTTCGCTTCTTCTTGCTTTATCCAAAGCAAGGACCTTTAGTTGTCACGGTTGTGTAACACTCTCCAATCTGATCAAGAGCTTTCGTTGAATGATAATCCTTGTTGAGTAGCTTTGATCACCTTCTGGATATGTATATCGTTGAAGCTATGTAACTCTCTCAAACACTAAGATGTGTTTTCTCGCACTTGTGAATATCAAAGTGATATTCCGGATTTAGCACTTGCACTTTGAACGTTTTGATTAGACACCTCTTATGATAGCATTGAATTCTCGAACTCCTTTTTCTTGTGTCTTCAAGTCCTTTTATATGAGAGTTGAGAAATAGTTCCGTTGGAGGGAAAACTATTCCGTTTGAAAACTTGTTCCCATGCCGATCATGGGACTTGCATATTTGTAGCATGTTTCATGGAGTGGTGGTCTTGTTACTTGTCCTTCTTGTCTTGTAGTGAATATCCCATATTCCACTATCTTGAGTCCATGCTCCACTTACTCTTTTTGACAAAAGCTTCTCTTTTTATATTCCCACTAACCCTTGTTTTAGGGAATAAGATCATGCCTTATTTCGGTGTACCTTTAGACCGTTAGAGGTGGAAGTCTGACGTGTCATCCACTTCCGTCGTATTTTGTCCAGCACCATCTTAATATTTTATCTCCATGATATTCTTCTTCTCCAAACTTAGATTATTCCTTTCAATCCAAGTTTTGATCGTATTTCATCTGATCAAAGAAGATTTCACATATCGAGACTGTCGTTGATGTCTCGAACCCATGTCTCGAACTGGATCGATGTCTCGAGAGCTTCCATGTCTCGAGACTTAGTTGATGTCTCGCAGACCCTTATTCCTCCAGTGATGTTTCGTGCCTTCTTCTGATATATCTACTACAAGCTTACAACACGAAACCACTAAGATGATCATCCAAGTTTACTTTGAGCTTAAATATTTTCTGAGTTGAGCTCAAGTTACTCGGTTGTATTTTCGCTCTTAGTTTACTTGTCGATCTTACACATATTTCCTATCTTTCGAGACTCAGGGGATTTGTACTTACACATTTGGTATCATCAAAACCTATTACAATATGTTCCTAACAATTTCCCCCTTTTGATGGTGCCAACACTATACTTACTTATATGGCTGATTTCAAGAAAATAAATTTTGATTTTATTTTCAGCGCATACGGTAAGTTTGACAAAGAAGCTTAATCTGCTAAGACAAGAAGAAAAACTCACGCAACACCCCAGCAAAAGATATATATATATTGAGAATCAGGGGAGAGTTTTACATAGTACTTAGCATAAGATAACGACAAAGAGAATCAAGAACAACATGAAACAGTTACGAGTAAGAGTTGACAACGAGAGCTTACTGCTTGTCTTCTTTCCTCTTCTTGTTGATGGCTACTCGTGTCTTGATGGGGTCTTTTGTGTCTACTAGACTTAGGTAGTCATCAGTGACATGAAAGTACAGATAGTTCCTGAAAGCTTCCCCAACGAACTCTCCTTTAATCACTCCATCTTTCCACCATGCAACACATTCTTCTGGAGACATATTGCTGTGAAGTGATATCTTGATATGTGCCAAAAGGTTGAAAATGAGATGAACTAGACTTCGCATTTCTGATTCTCTACTTCCAAAGTTGAAGTGGATCATATATAGTTCATCCTTCCTTTCCTTTTCTGTTTGTTGTTCTTGTCTCTTTTTCTCCCTTTCTTTATCTTCTTCTCTTCTTCTTTCTATTTCCAGTGTGCGCTGAATCCTTAGATCCTCCTTCCTTTTGGCTTCCTCCATTGCCTTGCTCATTGTCCTTGGAACTTTCGAAGGAGGCCCAGTGGTTAAGGGTTCACTAGCTGCCCTTTTCTTGCTTGTGGATATCCCTCTTGACCCTAGATTTTCCCTTCTTGACCCTAGATTTTCTTCCCCCTTGTTGGCATCATTCTGGCAGGAAAGAAGGGTGGACATACCTTCATCGAGTAGGGCTTTGATTACGTCCTGTCGAAGTTCACTGGAATTCTGGAAGGCTTGAAGTTCAGCTCTTAATTCTGCCACTTCAGCCTTTGCTCCTTCAGCTTCTGCTCGAGCATGCGCAGCCTCATTTGCGACTCGTCGTGCTTCATCTTCAGCCCATACTGCCTGTTCGAGAAGTTCTGCATGGCTGGCTTGAGATTCACTTGTGCCAGCAGCAGGCATTGCAGCGTTGCGAACAATAGTGAGTATTCGCTCGAATTGAGCCATCCTCTGAGATTGATCGGCCATGAATTGGCGCACCTCGCCAATGAAAGCTTCTTCGGCCTGTCGATCATAATCAGAAGTAGGAGAAGAAGAGTGAGTAGTACCTCTGGTTGGAGGGGACTTGGGTGCATCCAGATTTCCACCCATGACATGCAGTTGCGAGTCCACCTCTCGATTGTGTGTCTGAGGATCAGCAGGAATACTGGGATCAGAGCTTGAAGGTAGCTCCATATCAGGCGCTTCCCGGTTTCCACCTGAGTGATGGATCACTTCGCGCTCATCACCTCTCGAACCTGGAACCTCAGCTTCAGCAGCTGGAGGGATTGGATCAGCTAAGGAAGGAAATTCTTTATTGGATGCTTCCCTGTTTCCATCCAATTGAAGATCCTCCTCAGTGTCACCTCTCGAACCAGAGCTGGGAACTTGTTCATCTGCCGGAGGTATTGGATTTGAGGAGGAAGGTTGTTCATCGACAGGTGCTTCCCGGTTTCCACCATTGATGGGCACAACTTCTTCCTCGTTACCTCTCGAACCAGCAGGACTTGGGACATTCTGCTCTTGTTGCTCATTGGACTGCACGTCAGTCTGCTCAGGTGAATCAGGAATCACTATGGTTTCAGGAGCAGCTGGTGCACTCCACCTTTGTCTATCAACCATCCTGGCTGCAAAGGTTGATGCGGTATCATCTGGTAGCAGGAATGGTGATGGCAGTTCTATGTCGATTGGAAGGCCCGGCAGTGTAGCAACAGAATTTCACCCTCTCGAACTGTCTGTGCTTCGTCGGTGTCATCCGAGGGTGTGGACTCAGGAGCTGGCAAAAGTAGGACTGTGTTGGGTTCTACCTCAAGTGCTTCAGAGGTCTCGGAATCACCTCTCGAGGTTGCTACCTATGCGTCCAGAGCAGAGTCACTTACTTGGGACAAAGGAACTGCGGCTGTTGCTATCGGATTTTCAGAATCATCTTCCGCAACTCCGGAGGTCTCTCATGGACCTCTCGTATCCTCAACTTGATGTCCCAAGGATAGAGCAGTGGCGAGCCTGATATCTTCTTGAAATTGTGCTTCTACTTCAGGATCCACTTCAGGCTCGTCTTCTTGTTCATTAGCAGCTATGCCTTTCCCTTTATCATTTCTTTCAAGATTTTTCTTCGTTGCATTCATTTCATGGGCTAGGTTTAAAAGTTCATTGGCTGGGATCTCGATCAGATTTAGCCAGTTCAAGGCAAAGATCTCTTCAGCCTCCATAACTGCTGCTAGTGCAATCAGTTGATCAAAGGGGCCCGTTCTCCAGTTGATCCATCGGAGTACCCTAGAGAAATCATCCAAACTAGGCACGTTGTCAACATGTTGATCCAACTGAGAGGTAACTTCGTCATTTGGATCATGAGGCTCATCAGATAGAATTTTTGTCTCTGATGCAGCTTCCACTGTATGCACATCCATCTCTTGACGGTGTTCCGAGAGATCATGATCCAACCCAACATCTGCTAAGGCTCTAGCTATCGATCCTTCAACTTGAGCCGATTCAGTGGGTGTCAACATTATGAGCACTTTGCACTGGGTCCCTGACCACAGTGCCCTGATCATCAGCAGCAACTAATTCTCGAGCTTCTGCTGTTGGATCTGTTATCTCTCGAACCACCTCCCGTGGTTCCTCAACATCTACATGCACTGGATCACTGATCCCAGTGCCTTCAATCTCTCGAGCCTCCTCTTGAGGCATATCATCAGCCTCATCAACAGCACCAACACCATAATCCACGTTCAAGTCAACAAAAATTTCACCCGACATGGACCTGGTAGGGGGCACTCTCTCAACCTCAGCGGCCAGTATAGCCTGAGGTTCCCCCTTGGCTTGTGCCCTGTCCTCAAAAGGAACATTTATCATATCAGGAGCGACCTCTCGAAGCTCCGATACTGTCACAGTCTTGGCTTTCCTAGCCTTCTTCTTAGCAGGGTTGGCCTTCGTTTTGTCAACGGCCTTTTTAAGTGCCACACTCAGAGGTGTGGTGTCTGATTCCTCATCATCAGATTTGGCCTTTCTTTTGCCCTTTTCTTTGGGCTTTGAGGGAGAAGGGGCAGGTTTGATGGATTTAGATTTAGGAGCTTGAGATTTCGTCCTACCCATATAGGTATTCCGATGAATCTCCTTCCCTTCCCTCAGTTTAACCCCCTTTAAACTAAGAAGACGTTGAACAATAAACCCGAAACCAACCTTAGGAGAGATCGATTGGTTTGCACTTGAGACTGAGCCTTGCACTTGCTGCTTTAAGAAGTTGAAGAGAATGTGTGCCCAGTCCATAGGAGCTCTATTCCAGATGGCATGAATGAGCTTGAGTACGTCCATCGTGATTTCATCGGTGCCGGAGACCTTATGAATGATGAATTTCATGATTAGGTCTGCTGCAATCGCGAACCTCTTCTTTAAGTGGAACTTTCGGAGAGCAGAGGTTGCGCTTGCCGGTGCCGTCTCTAGTCTGATCTTGTTCCAAAGAGCCTGCTTGTCCACCTAATAGGATGAGATGTCGATGATAGCTCCTTCTGGTGCGGTGAAATCGAATGCAGCCCTTATGTCTCCCATTACCACCGTCACCTCTGTTTGTTGAGCGCTGCTCACGATTTTGCCCTTTGTGACCTTGGCATTGGCAAACCATTTAGTGAAATCGAGGGCATGGACATTCTTGTAGTCGAATGTCATATATCTGAGTAGTCCGACCTTCTCGAACTTCTTGAGGACTTTCCTCGTCTCCTCTGGATTCTCTGAGTGTTCGATGAAGCCATCTTTGTCAAGAATGCTGTCGGCCTTGACTTGTTTGGTGAGGTTTCGAATGTGCTTTAGCTCCTTCTTGTAATCGTCGGCTTGTTGAGGTGAAGACGAAGATGAAGACCCAGATGACGCCATTGATGAAAGCTTGAAGGTTTGGATGGAATTTTGAGATTTTAGGATTTTAGGATTTTGGGATTTTGGGTAAACGGTTTGAGCTTGAATCCGGGTAAGGAAGATAGATTTGGCTTTTATATCTCGTGGATTTGGGTTGGATATATGGGTAGGGTTGAGAGTTTGACCCGAATTAGGATCCCGGTTAATTCAAAAAGGCACTAAAGGACAGAAATACCCCTTTGGTAACGGTTATGAGAGGTTATGTGGTAAGGGTATTTTTGGTAAGGACTTGGACGGTTAGGGACTCAAGATAGTGGGTTTAATTTGATAATAAATAACACTTTATGGGCATGCTCCCACTAATCAAGATAATGCCCTAAAGATGGGAAAACCGTCAGTAACCGAAGATCACTTGCCTATTATTTATTCTCAAAAATTATCCGTTCCACATATATCCGTTGAACCCTTTAGTTTCACCTTTCGAAGGTGAACTATCTTCCATATTAGTTTAAGGATCTTCCCCCTGAGTGATTGATCCCTAAACCTCCTTATTCCTCCGTCTTGATCTGGTTAATTTCGTAGAAGCATGTTCAAGTGGTTAAGGATCTTCCCCCTGAGTGATTGATCCCTAACCCTCCTTATTCCTCCGTTTTGAGATACTTAAGATATCAGTTTGTTATCTTTCGAAGTGATCTCTCGAACTTCCCTTCTTCGAGACATATCGTATTTGGGCAAACTGACTATGTATCTCTCGGACGACCTTTCGAGCACAGATTGCGATAAAGAACAAGTTTGATTCATGCAAAAGACATCACTTAGAACATTTCCTTAAGTTCATTTAGTGAGTAGCAGTTACATTATATATGAATCAAATATTGGAGTAGGAACTAGCCATCTAAGATCCTATTTATTCCAGTTACAGAACTAGAGGTGGCTAATTCTACGTGTTCTTCTCTCCTTCTCTACTGCTGCACTCCTCACCAACTCCTTCTCCCTTTCCCTTGGTTCTCCATTTGGTTGAGGGAGTTCCTTTTCCAGAATGTGCAGCTGTAGGAGTCTTACTTATACGAGACTCTTCTCCTGATTCCAATATCCCACCTTTGAAGATCTCGTCGCATTTGGGGATCCATTCACTTTGGATGGGAATAGGATGCTTGCTTGGATTATCAGGAAGCTCCGCAATCTGTTCGTCCTTAACTAACTCTGGATAGTTTTTTCCTTGAAAGTCCTGTGATTTTGTTGCTGATTTTCTTCCTTTATACCAAAACGGTATGCCATCCTTGCTTTTCTTTCTTTCCATACTTAAGATGAGAAGATAGGTGTGGTATATTCTGAGGAAGAGATGCCCCTTTTATAGCAGAATGTCATGCACTGTAGGAGTCACGGGATGCTACTTGAAATGACCATTCAATGCTGTGTAACTCCAAAGCTGCTTTAATGTTGATGAAACCGCCCCTCACAAGCGAAACAGTGCATGTCACTTAGTACAAGGAGATAAGGTTTGACCATTCAACCCAATTCTATCATTCCCAATTTTAATCTTAGTTGAGAAAACCTATTTTCACACAATGCTTTTGTGAAAATGTCTGCTAGTTGCTTCTCCGTTACAACATATTCCAACACTATATCCTTTTTCTCAACATGGTCTCGGATGAAGTGATACTTAATATCTATATGTTTCGTCCTTGAGTGTAATACTGGATTTTGAGTGATGGCTATTGCGCTTGTGTTATCGCACATGATCTTAACTTCCTTACACTCAACACCATAATCCAGCAACTGTTGCTTCATCCATAATATCTGAGCACAACAACTTCCAGCTGCTACATATTCTGCCTCGGCAGTGCTAGTAGCTATCGAATGTTGTTTCTTGCTAAACCATGAGACAAGTCTTCCTCCAAGAAACTGACATGTCCCAGGTGTGCTCTTTCGATCATTTTTGCAACCAGCAAAGTCCGCATCTGAATATCCAGTTAGCTCGAAAGATCCACCTCTCGAATACTAAAGTCCAACACTTTGCGTACCCTTGAGATATCTAAGGATCTTTTTAGATGCATTAAGGTGACTTTCCTTTGGACTTGCCTGAAATCTAGCACATACACCTACTGCAAAGGATATATCTGGTCTACTTGCTGTTAAATAAAGAAGGGATCCGATGATACCTCGATACATAGTCTGATCGACCTCTCGACCTTCATTGTCAACGTCAATGCGTAGAGAGGTTCCCATTGGTACTTTGACTGAGGATTTCCCTTCGATATTGTATTTCCTGAGCAGATCTTTGGTGTATTTCTCCTGGTTGATGAAAATTCCTTCCTTGAGCTGTCTCACTTGTAGTCCAAGGAAATAATTGAGCTCACCCATCATGCTCATTTCAAATTTTCCTTTCATCAAGCTGGAGAACTTCTCGCATAACTCTGGATTGGTGCTCCCAAAGATAATATCGTCCACATAGATTTGCACCAGTAAGATATGATCCCCGTCTTTAATTCTAAACAATGTTTTGTCCACTAGGCCTTTGGTGAATCCACACTGAAGTAGAAATGAAGATAAGGTATCATACCATGCTCTCGGAGCCTGCTTTAAGCCGTAAAGTGCCTTCTTTAATTTGTAAACTTTGTCAGCTCCTACGTCCTTCAAGAAACCCGGAGGTTGTTCAACGTACACCTCTTCTTCGAGAAGCCCGTTCAGAAAAGCGCTCTTGACATCCATTTGATATACCTTGAAGTCTTTGAAGGCAGCATATGCGAGAAAGATGCGAATAGCTTCGAGACGTGCCACTGGAGCGAAGGTTTCATCAAAATCTATCCCTTCCTCTTGGCAGTAGCCTTTGGCAACAAGTCTAGCCTTGTTCCTAATAATAACTCCATCCTCATTCATCTTGTTTCTGAACACCCACTTAGTTCCAATCACGTTCTGATGGTGAGGTCTCGGAACTAGTTCCCAGACATCATTTCTTTCAAACTGATGGAGTTCCTCTTGCATGGCTTGCACCCAATCTGGATCACTTAGAGCCTCATATATCACCTTAGGCTCTATTTGAGATAGAAAGCAAGCAAACATGCTTTCTTTGTATGTTGATCTTGTCCGAACTTTGTCACGTACATCTCCAATCACTTGATCAGCGGGGTGACCTTTTAGCCATCTTAGATCAGGTTGTGGTTCCTCTGTTGATCCTTCGGTAATGAGTTGAGATGACGGAGGTTCATCTACAATCTGGATCTGATCAACTAGTTGAGGATCATCCTTCTTTACGTTTTCTTCCTCGTCTGATTCTGAATGAAGTTCTGCAACGTCTCGAACTATTGACTGTTTTCCGTCGAGTGGTAAGTCTGATCTCTCGAAGGTCTCTCGCTGAGTTTCTTCACCCTTCTCAACTATTTCTTCTGACTTTGGAGGTTGATCCACTGGTGCTCTATCATCAAATGATACATGAATGGATTCCTCAACCACCAATCTTCGTTTATTGAAGACTCTGAAGGCCTTACTTGTCGATGAATAACCCAGAAACACTCCATCGTCTGCCTTCTCATCGAATGCCCGTAGGTGAGTCTTTCCGTTGTTGTGTACATAGCATTTGCAACCGAACGTGTGGAAATAGCTTACATTCGGTTTCTTTCTATTCCACAACTCATATGGAGTCTTTCCAGCTCCTTTCACGATCAAGGACCGATTTTGGGTATAGCATGCTGTGTTGACTGCTTCTGCCCAAAATCCTTGTGGTATGTTAGCTTGTGAAAGCATGGTCCTTGCTGCCTCCTTGAGAGTTCTGTTTCTCCTTTCAGCAACGCCGTTCTGTTGAGGTGTTCGAGCAGCTGACAACTGATGATGAATCCCGTTCTCATTGCAGTAGCTCTCGATCACTTGATTTACGAACTCTCCTCCTTGGTCTGACCGGATCTTTAGTATCGAGACATCCTTCTCTACTTGAACTTGCCTTAGAAGATTTGGTAAGGCAACCTTTGTCTCGCTTTTCTTGGTTACGAACACGGTCCAAGTGAATCTTGTGTAGTCATCTACTACCACAAGAGTGTACTTCCTTCCTCTCATGCTAGGTGGATCCACTGGGCCAAATAGGTCCATATGAAGGAGACTTAATGGTCTAGTAGATGATGTCTCCGCTTTGGATTTGAAAGAGGATTTGATCTGCTTGCAGCGCTGACATGCCTCGCAGATTTTGTCCTTTCGAAACGTCACTTTGGGCAGTCCATCCACCAGGTTCCTCTTCGTAAGCTTGTTGATTGTTTTGAAGTTTAGATGACTAAGCTTACTGTGCCAATCCTAGCATAAGTCTTCTTTGCTCCTTGCTAGCATACATAGGGATGGTTTGGCAGACTTCCAATCCACTATGTACATGTTTCCTTTCCTTGCTGCTTCCAAGACGACTTCGAGAGATTCTTCACTGATAATCCGGCACTTGCTTTTGGTGAATATGACCTTGTAGCCTTTGTCATAGAACTGACTTGTGCTTAGGAGGTTGAACTTGAGTCCTTCAACATAAGAGACCTCCTTGATTACCAATTCATTCTTGTGGATTTCACCAACAGCTTTTGTGCGTTCTTTCTTCTCGTTGTCGCCAAAAGTTACCAAGGGACCTTCGATGGGGTGGATGTTCTCAAGCAGCGTGAGGTTTCCAGTCATATGTCTCGAACATCCACTGTCAATGAACCACACGTCCCTGGCGTCCTGTATGTAAATTAAGCAGTTTTAGGTACCCAAACTTTTGGTCCTTGTTGGTTAGTGAGTTTAGGCATCCATTTGTACCTTGGGCCCATTACTCCAGGCCTAGGTGCAATGTAGTCATTGTACGTTTGATAATCAAAGGGAATGCTAACAAAAGTTTTGGGCCTCTTTGGTGCATAAATCAACTTAGGTATAGGCTTTTCGATCGGCTTACGCACTATGCCTTTCATAAGCTGTTTGGTCATGTGAAATTGCTGGAAGTAAGGTTTCTTCCAGGAATCATGATCCGATGACCAACCCTCATCATATGGGTAGTTTCTGCCTTCTACCATCCATGAGTTCCTAATCTTGTGGATCTCAGACCTTCCATATTTTCCTATAGGCGCATCATATGGAATGTAGCTCTTCTTGTACTTGGAATGTCCTTGCGAGAGGTGACTAGATGATCTCTCGATATGGTTTACCCGGCCATTCCTTGTATCTTTCCTATACTTTCCATTTCTGGTGTATAGGGACAGTTTGTGAATAGCTACTCTGGTCTTTTCTGGTCCTTTATGACCCTTATTTGGTTTGGGTTGAGATACTTCATTGTGTGAGGCACCCAAACCATTGGTCCGCTTATCTCTCGAGAGACAGTTTTGACGGAACCCGAGACCGGTTCTGTCATTTGTAGGTCTGTGAACATTCACCATTTTCTCCATAACTTTGGAGGAATTAGTGTATGATGCTATGACCTTTCTAAGATCATTTTCTGTAATCTCTCGAGTTTTGCACTCTTCCATTAGTAGGGTTACTTTAGCTTCTAACTCACTTACTTTGAGAGTTAGCTCTGAATTCTCTTTCGAGACATTCTTAAGCATGTCTCTTTCAGCAGTTAGCTTGCTGTTTTCTACCCTGATTTTAGCATGAGTGCTATTTGCGATACTGAGGTTCCTTTTAAGTGTTTCCAGTATCTCAAAGGGATCCTCATCGCTTCTGAAAGAAGAACAACGAGAGGTAGAGGTAGAGCAGCGAGATGTGGAAGTAGAGATTACCTCATTGTTAATGGCCATTAGACATTGATCCTCTTCTTCCTCGGTGTATAAACAGATGAGTCCCCTCTCATCTTCTGAGATGCTGCTGCCTTCACTAGAGCTCGACGTCTCGGACTCCTCGATTGCCTTCTCTAGTTCCTCAGCAACAAGCGCCTTCCTGCGCAAATGTGTCTTTGAATTTCCCTTGAAGCCACCTTGTGCTGGCTTCTCTTTGGATTCCTCCTTTCTTCTGGAATCCCTGCCTTCTTGGCCTTGATACTTGCTTACCATAGGGTAAGGGCATTCGGCCTTGAAATGTCCCAGTCTTCTACAGTTGTAGCAAAGACCCTGGTTTTCCTCTTCCGACCTCCTAGTTAAGTATCTCTCGGTTTTCCTTCTTGAGGAGGAAGGTGAACTGATGTTGCTCTCTGGATTCGTCTTCAGGTACTTCCTGAATTTTCTTATAAACAGAGCAAATTGTTCGTCAGATAAAATATTAGTAGGATTAGGGTCTGACCTGGAGGATGTGGATAGTTGTTCCGCAACAAGTGCTACGTTACGTCTATCCACTATGTCCTCATCTTTCGGGAACATTTCGAACTCGAAGGTTTTGAGATCTCTAAAGAGTTGGTCGGTAGTGGTGTTCTTTAGATCTTTGTGATCTCTCATTGTGATCACCTTCATTTCCCACTCCTTAGTAAGGCCTCGTAGGACCTTCAGGTTCAGCTCCTTTTGTGGGATCTCCTTCTCGAGGTCGCTGATCTCGGTTGTGAGCTTCATGAACCGAGATTCCATGCTGTCGATGCTTTCTCCTGGTCTCATCTTGAAGTCTTCAAACTTCTTCATGGCCACAGTGAGTTTGTTCTCTTTTTCCTGTTCGTTACCTTCACCAATCAACATCAAAGTGTCCCATACCTCTTTGGCTGTATTGCACTTTCTCACTCTAGGGAAGATGGTTTCGTCTATTGCTCTGAAGAGAATGTCCTTGGCAATGTTGTCAAGGTTGTTTCTCTTCCTATCATCGCTCGTCCACTCTTCCTTAGGTTTTGGAACGTACTTTGGTGTGTCTTTGGTTTGTTCCGCAGCCGTGTTGACCATTAGAATTTTGACTGGTCCGGTTGTTATAACTTCGGCCATCTCATCATGGAGGGCTGATAAGTACGCAAGCATGCGTGTTTTCCAGTCATCAAACCTGCTAAGATCAAAGAGGAGATGTCTCGATAGCGTGCTATCCATATTGAAAAGATTATCTCGTGCTTTGAAAACTTTTAAAAGATTTTCAAAGAAAGATCTCTAGGCAATATAAACAAAGGTTTATATCGATCAGAGAACTTGCTCTGATACCAATTGTTAGTCCCGAGGGGATGGGGTACAAGTCTAGAGGGGGGGTTAATAGACTTGTACAAGATTTTGCAAATCTTTTCGACCTCTCGTGTGTATTGGACTTAGGATGTTTAAGTCTGATACCTCACAAGATGAAGATAAAGTTTTATGCGCAGCGGAAAAGTTATCCCCTTTTTAAATGAGCACGAGTTTAAG
>CM008343.1:35886300-35911946 GCA_002525835.2 Ipomoea batatas
TGACTATTCGTAACCTTCAGATAACTATTCGTGGGTACTATCGTTCGCAGTACTATTCGGTTTGATAGAATGGATGACTATTCGTTATCTTCAGATAACTATTCATGGGTCTTACTATTCGAATTACTATTTGATTTGATCGAGTAGTTGACTATTTGTAACCTTTAGATAACTATTCGTCGGCACTATTATTCGAAGTACTATTCGGTTTGATCTAATGGTTGACTATTTGTAACCTTCAGATAACTATTCGTGGGTACTACTTGAAGTATTTTTCGATTTGACCTAATGATTGACTATTCGTAACCTTCAAACAACTATTATTGGTTACCACTATTCAAAGTACTATTCGGTTTTACAGAATGGATGACCATTCGTAACCTTCAGATAACTATTTGTGGGTCTGACTGTTTGAATTACTATTCGATTTGACTAAATGGTTGAACATTCGTAACCTTCAGATAACTATTCATGTGTATTACTATTCGAAATACTATTTAGTTTGACCAAATGGTAAACAATTCAACTATTCGTTACCTTCAGATAACTATTCGTGGGTACTATTGTACGAAAAACTATTCGGGTTGACCAAATGGTTAACTATTCGTAACTTTTTGATATCTATTCGTGTGTACTACTGTTCGAAATACTATTCGATTTGACTTAATGATTGACTATTCGTAACCTTCAAGCAACTATTCGTGGGTACTACTATTCGAAGTACTATTTGATTTGACTGAATAGTTTACTATTCTTAATCTTTAGATAACTATTCATGGATCTTACTGTTCGAAGTACTATTCGATTTGACTAAATGGTTGACTATTCGTAACCTTCAGATAACTATTCGAGGGTACTACTATCCGAAGTACTATTCCGTTTGACCAAATGGTAGACTATTCGACTATTTGTTACCTTTAGATAACTATTCGTGGGTACTACTATACGAAGAACTATTCGATTTGACCGAATGTTTGACTATTTGTAACCTTCAGATAACTATTCGTGGGTACTATTGTTCGAAGTACTATTCGGTTTGACCGAATAATTGACTATTCGTAACTATCAAATAACTATTCATAGGTATTAGTTTTTGAAATACTATTCAGTTTGGCCGAATTGTTGACTATTCGTAACCTTCAGATGCCTATTCGTGGCAATCGTGGGTACTATTGTTCGAAGTACTATTCGGTTTGAACAAATGGTTGACTATTCGTAACATTTAGATAACTATTTGTGGGTCTGACTGTTTGAATTACTATTCGATTTGACTAAATGGTTGAACATTCGTAACCTTCAGATAACTATTCATGTGTATTACTATTCGAAATACTATTTAGTTTGACCAAATGGTAAACAATTCAACTATTCGTTACCTTCAGATAACTATTCGTGGGTACTATTGTACGAAAAACTATTCGGGTTGACCAAATGGTTAACTATTCGTAACTTTTTGATATCTATTCGTGTGTACTACTGTTCGAAATACTATTCGATTTGACTTAATGATTGACTATTCGTAACCTTCAAGCAACTATTCGTGGGTACTACTATTCGAAGTACTATTTGATTTGACTGAATAGTTTACTATTCTTAATCTTTAGATAACTATTCATGGATCTTACTGTTCGAAGTACTATTCGATTTGACTAAATGGTTGACTATTCGTAACCTTCAGATAACTATTCGAGGGTACTACTATCCGAAGTACTATTCCGTTTGACCAAATGGTAGACTATTCGACTATTTGTTACCTTTAGATAACTATTCGTGGGTACTACTATACGAAGAACTATTCGATTTGACCGAATGTTTGACTATTTGTAACCTTCAGATAACTATTCGTGGGTACTATTGTTCGAAGTACTATTCGGTTTGACCGAATAATTGACTATTCGTAACTATCAAATAACTATTCATAGGTATTAGTTTTTGAAATACTATTCAGTTTGGCCGAATTGTTGACTATTCGTAACCTTCAGATGCCTATTCGTGGCAATCGTGGGTACTATTGTTCGAAGTACTATTCGGTTTGAACAAATGGTTGACTATTCGTAACATTTAGATAACTATTTGTGGGTACTATTGTTCGCACTACTATTCGGTTGACCGAATGGTTTACTATTCGTAATAGAAAACTATCCGTGGCTACTACTGTTCGAAGTACTATTCGATTTGACCGAATGGTTTACTATTCGTAACCTTCAAACAACTATTCGTGGGTACTACTATTCGAAGTTCTATTCGGTTTGAAAAAATGGATGACTATTCGTAACCTTCAGATATTTATTCGTGGGTCTTACTGTTCGAAATACTATTCGATTTGACCAAATGGCTGACCATTCGTAACCTTCAAATAACTATTCGTGCGTACTACTATTCGAAGTACTATTCGGTTTGACAGAATGGATTACTATTCGTAACATTTAGATAATTATTCGTGGGTCTTACTGTTCGAAATACTATTCGATATGAAAAAATGGTTGACCATTTTGTGACCTTCAGATAACTATTCGTGGGTACTACTATTCGAAGTACTATTCGGTTTGACCGAATGGTAGACAATTCAACTCTTCGTTACCTTCAGATACATATTTGTGGATACTACTGTACGAAGAACTATTCGGTTTGACCTAATGGTTGACTATTCGTAACCTTCAGATAACTATTCGTTGGTATTACTGTTCGATGTACTATTCGGTTTGACCTAATGATTGACTATTCGTAACCTCAAGCAACTATTCGTGGGTACTACTGTTCGAAGTATTATTCGATTATAAAGAATGGATGGCTATTCGTAACCTTCAAATAACTATCTGTGGGTCTTACTGTGCGAAGTACGATTCGGTTTGACCAAATGGTTGACTATTCATAACCTTCATATAACTATTCGTGGGTTTTACTGTACCAAAAACTATTCGATTTGACCGAATGGTTGGCCATTCGTAACCTTCAGATAGCTATTCGTTGGTACTACTTTTCGAAGTACTATTCAGTTTGACTAATTGGTTGACTGTTCGTAACCTTTAGATAACTATTCGTGGGTACTACTGTTCGAAGTACTATTCGATTTAACCGAATGATTGATTATTCGTAACGTTCAGGCAACTATTCGTGGGTACTGCTCTCAAAGTACTATTCGGTTTGGCCTAATGGTTGACCATTCATAACCACCATACAATTATTCATGGGTACTACTTGAAGTAGTATTCGGTTTGACTGAATGGTTGACTATTCGTAATCTTCAAGAAACTATTCGTATGTACTGCTTGAAGTACTATTTGGGTTTGACTGAATGATTGACTATTCGTAACCTTCAGATAACTATTCGTGGGTACTATTGTTCGAAGTACTATTTAGTTGGATCGAATGGTTGACTATTTGTAACCTTCAAGCAATTATTCGTGGGTACTACTACTCGAAGCACTATTCGGTTTGATCGGATGTTTGACCATTCGTAACCCTCAAGCAACATTTCGTGGGTACTACTAGAAGTGTTATTCTGTTTGACCGAATGGGTGACCATTCGTAACCTTCAAGCAACTATTTGTGGTTACTGCTCGAAGTACTATTCAATTTGACCAAATGGTTGACTATTCGTAACCTTCAGGAAACTATTCGTGGGTACTACTCGATGTACTATTCGATTTGACCAAATGGTTGACTATTCGTAACGTTCAGACAACTATTCGTGGGTATTACTCGAAGTACTATTCAGTTTGATCGAATGGTAGGCCATTCAACATTGAGGAAACTATTCGTGGATATTGCTACTCGAAGTACTATTTAGTGTGACTAAATCGTTGACTGTTCAGTACTGTCAGGCAACTATTCGTGGGTACTAATGCTCAAAGTACTATTCGGTTTGACCAAATGGTTGACCATTCTTAACATTCAGGCAACTATTTGTTGGTACTGCTCGAAATATTATTCGGTTTGACAAAACCATTCATAACCTTCGAGTAACTATTCGTTGGTACTACATAAAGTAATATTCGATTTGACTGAATGGTTTTCCATTCATAACCTTCAAGAAACTATTCGTGGGTACTACTCGAAGTACTATTCGTTAGATTAATTTTTCTAAAAATTAAATACTTTTGTGCTAGTTCCATACTAGTTTATGGATTGAGATTATTTTTGTAAAATTATAAATCACATTGTTTTCAAATTATATATATCTATATATTTTCAAAATTTTGTTAATATATTATATATATTTAGTATTTTGACTTATTCACCACCTACAGTAATCGCAAGTTCGCAATTATTATCAATCTAATTATAATTATTGCAATAAGTATGTATTCAACTTGTTACTGTAAACTTAAATCAAATGGAAAAATTAAAGAGAAGTAGGTAAATGATAAAGTTTGAGTTCATATATCAAGAGAATTGTGTCTATGAAGGAATTTCATCAAACACATAACAAGCATCTTGACTCTATCTATTAATTAATTATACACACAAATAACAATACAAACAATTTTCTCGCTCCGAGGGAAAAAGAAAAAGAAAAAACAACAAAAAACATAAAAAAAAATAAAAAANATATATATATATAATTTTTTTCATTTAAAAAAAAAGATAGACGGTGGAGTTTGTTTACCAGTTCGGCTTGCTTTCCAACTTCTCATCAACCAATAAAAAAAAAGATTAATTAGGCACATGCATAAACAATGTAAACAATATTGAATAAATTGTTAATAAAATACAATATACTCTAATATATTATATATTCACCGCAAAAATAAAAATAAAACAATTAACAATATCATATATTAACATTTTCTAATGTGCTGATTAGCATCAATAATGTGTTGGGGAAGAAAATGATAGAGAAAACTAACATGATTGTGACCTTACAGAGACCCCTTTCTCTTTAAGGATTTGTTCAAAATGAGGCTTACAATACAACACTCCTTCCTTGGAGGAATAATTGCTTAACTGCACCCAATAAAATCAATCATTAATTATAATAATCGCGAGGTATTCGAAAATTTACAGGAGAAAAAAAAATCATAATTTAAACATGAACTTGCTGAACAATTAGAGTAAATGATCACAAAATAGATAATAACGTATCGTGTAAATAAAACAATCAGATCGAACATCATACCGAGAGCCGTCCATTGCAGTGGGTGCACCTGAAACAAGTGTTGTGATAAGCAACGCCACCGGGAGCTACCATCTCCGCAATGTAAACGGTTTTGTCACAAGCCTTGCATTTCTGCGGGGTTCCACTATTGTAAGCCGACATCCTTACAAAATCTTTAACTTATTGCTCAACTAATCAGATCGAGTGCGAGTAACGAAACGGAATTTGAAACTCCTTTATTAATTTATTGTGCAATAGCTTAAGAAAGGGAGTTTCAATGATACAAATGCCCAGCAATGCAATGCTTAATGGCATTTTTCAGATGAATTTCTTTGCTGTGTGTTCTGGATGGGATTGAATTTAGGACATCATGCAATGATAGACATATGATGATATTGAAACATGTGGAAATGCTTCAATGTTTCATGCTATTTTCATGGCACATATTATGGGTTTCAATATAGGAATATGTCTGTATTGACACTTGCCAAACTTGTGCCTTCACATATTTATTGAATCCATATATACATGCATGTATGCTTCATAAATCATAACATAAATATCAATAATAAGTATTCACTATTTTTCTATAATGTTTCAAATATTTACTCAAATAATACATAAGAAAATTCTATAACTTAAAAAAAATCGTCATTATTGAGGTTGTTGATTTTTTTAATAAAATTTACTAGTATGCACATTTTCTTTTGGTGACTCTAATAGGTTCAAGATCTCAATTTATAATAATCATCGACCAGATTCTGCCCACCTCATAACTTTGTTTTGTTCTGTATAGATCATATATGCTCTTAGGTTCACATCCCATCACCTGGTAAGCATTTATCCTAAGTAAGTTATAAACCTTTTAATATGCCTCAATAACATCTTAAAGTTTTTACTATTTTTGAGTACTACTAACTTTGTTACAATGCAATATCTATTTGTAACTATTTTCTCAACCTACGGAAAAGATGTATCATATTAAAATGCCATGAGATCAAAATTATTAGCATTATGAAATGAGCAATTAAAAAACATAATTGGTTTATTATACTTACATTATCAAAGGCTAACTATGTACATTTTTTTTTGGTAACAACTATGTACATTTTTTAAGATGCTTAAATATAATAAATATAGAGCCATTATAAAAAAACATATATCCATTTTGGCTTATGGAATGAAATGATATGAAATATGAATAAATTTGAAAATGAATGAAATGCAAAAAATAATATACATTGATAGGGAATATTCTCTGACTATGTCTCTACATCGATTGAACGAGTGTTCGGTGCTCGTGCATGTCGACAAGATGGCCATTTTTCGGGTTATATCAACCAGAAGCTCGACTCTCCCAACTTACAAGGTGGCAACCGAGCTGACCCAAGATCGCGATAGTTTAGTAAAGCATGGAGAAGTCTTTAGGTTGGGACGACTTTCCTGAGCAGCCCCCCTTTGGTTGATAAAGATGCCCAATGCAATAACCTGTCAGGAACCTTGTGGCACGTGACCGACAAGGACGCAAGGCGCTGCCCTCGAGTCACTCTCTGTGTATGCCCCACACGTGTACGTCATGCCGCCATCTCAGCATACGGTCCTTTTCTCCCTCTATAGATATCGCATTCATTGCAGTGAGGAGGGGACTACTACTTCACCTGCCTCATACTAGCTCGAGAATGTCTGGCTAACCATCGTGGCTCTGAGCTTAGACTCTTTTTTTTTAAAAAAAAAAAAAAAACTTGTGAGAATCACCATATTTACCACATCAGAAATATTATTCTATTGTTTGATTTTAAAATAAAAACACATACATAATATTAGCAAGTATAAATGACACACAACATATGCAAAAATGAGTACTCAAGGGGGCTTATATATAATAAGATATAAATTAAATATGAGTTTAATCGACATTAGGATGTGAAAGTCTGTCATATTTTTCATGAGCAAATTAAACTAAGACAATTGATGACTTAGTAAGGATTTCAATTCAATAAGATCTTAGTTTTTATGTGTTCAAAATTCTCTCATCTGTGCATATTATTATGGAAAGCATGTGTTTGTGTGTGTGCATATATATATATATATATATATAGAGAGAGAGAGAGAGAGAGAGAGATATCAGATAGTTTTTTTTTTGGGTGTCTTTGGAGTATTGTAGCAAATAACTAGCAATGACACATATGACTCGATCTCAATTTTAATTTAAAAGCAACTACTTTTGCTCTTTTGAGAATTGATTTTTTGTTATTTTTGATTATTTGTTACATTGTCCATCCAAATACCGTTTACAAGTAATTAATAATGTAAATCTTTTTTGTTTTCCTCTTTTCTTAGCCTTTTCAGTGTTCTCCTATAATCATTGCACCTTGTTTCCTATGCTTTTGTCTCTTCTCTTTTGCCACCACAAAAGAGGCTGTTAACACGATACCTTTGTATCAAACTCCTATTTTTACACTTCATCACAACAACCTCGTCTTACGATCTTCGCCTATATTTTTGTTATGGTTGTGCAACTTTACCAATTGCGATACTCACTTTTTATTGTTTTAGCACTTCACCACTTAGTATTTTTGCTAATATTGTAACACACAACCTTCTTGTATCCACTTACATGGAATGCTTCAATAACATTGATATTGCAATGAAGCACTACTATGCAAAGTACCTTATAAATGACACCAAAAATATTGTTATACGAATACATATAGCATTTGGAAAGAACATGTTGGTTTGCATGTGAAGTAGACGAAATTAAGGCCATGAGAAAGGGGTGCAAATGAAAATTACACTATTACACATGATTTAAGTAACATTTGAACGACAAATACAACATAGGATCACAAGTAACTAAAAAAAATCTTAAAGTACCAACTAAAAGTGGTTAATTTTAAAGTTGAGAACCATAGGTAGCATTGCCATAATATTTGGTAATTCAAAGGGCCAAAGTGGCATTATTATATATTTTGAAAATTGTTTTTGTTGATTTAGCTATATTTTGATTAATAGATTTGATAATAATAATTAAAAAAAATTGGTTGCATTTATTTTAGTTTTGGAATTAGAAGGATGTTATCTCAAAACAACTTACATATGCATTTGTTGTCGAATTTATATTGTACCTTTTTGTCTTTTTTTTTTTTTAAATAAAAAATTGAACTATATAGTAACTAAAATTGCAACCATTACAATAAAATAAATAAAGGATTAAAAAAATATAGCCATCGCCAGAGCAGTAACAAGGTAAGAACATATGTGTACTGTCCAACAAAATAATTAAAGATTTAAAGGTACAATCATTAGAAAATAGTATATGAAATGGTCAATGTCATCATAGACACATCTAACGTTCAATAACTTACATTAACAAACCATTATTATTTGTAGTTACAAAATAAGTTAATCAATTTTGGTTTCCACTCCATATAATTTTTAAAAATTGAAATTTTCTTTTAAACCTTTCAAAAATATGAATTAAAAGTGTTATATGCATCATCACCATCCATGGTTGGAGGTACGTGGGTGGGTGGGTAGGGGGTGATAGCGTAAATGTAAACGGGGTCTACGGATATGTTAGGAATGCGTGTGTTACGGATGGGTGAGAAATGACGCTCGGTCGGTATACTGGACGACGACTGAGCGATCCGAGGCTATATTGCACTACGGGTGACGAACAGTAATAAAAGAAGTATGCGAGACAATGAGCAAATCACAAGTGTATTGATGTTGTTTGATGATATGAATCTGCCGAATGAGGGGAGTGACCCTCTTATTTATACTAAGCATGTCCATTGAGCACTTAGTGGATGATCTGCAGGTGGTCTATCGTGGCACGTCTGCGTTGGCCACACTGTACAGTCGCTCTGTAGAATCCCCATGGCGGTGGGTTCATTGCTCGCAAAACGCCATCGCTTGCTTCGGGAATCGCAAACGGCCTAAATCACCGGGAAGCTCAAATGGTTTCCTTTGGCCGGAATCTCTTAGATTGCACAGTATGTCACTCTGTAGGTCAACCGGGCGACCTACACCGGACCGACCGAGTGATTGTCGACGTACCGATCAAGTAGTTGTTGACGGACCGATCGGGTGATTGTCGGCGGGTTGATCGAGTGGTTGTTGACGGACTGATTGGGTGATCGTTGACGGATCAACAATGTGATCAAACCGATTAGTCCATGTGCGTACCCATCAGGGGGCTTAAACCCCTGATGTGTGATGAATTCGAGGAAACGCATGGGTAATAATAAAAAAGATCAAGTTGACCCACAGATTCCTTCAAGTTGCCTCTGGTTTTGCAGATACATGTATGAAAATGTCTTCTAAAATAATTTCTAGTATTAATTTATGGCTCTTTTCCCTAATAGACATCTTATACTCATTAATTTAGATGCATTTATTCTAAAACACGTTTGAACTACTTAACCTATTTAAAGGTCATTTGTAAATTGTTCGTGGAGAGAAGATATGAAATATATATGTTTTGACAAAATATAAGAATGATAAAATTCATAAAATGCGATTAAGCAAAGAATTTGGATATGAAAAAGATTTGAATAGCAAATTTTACCTCATGTGAGTGAACATCGTGTCTTGCGATAACTTAACGATGTGAAGGAGAAATTGAAAAAATAGTGAATAAAATTGAAAAACGTTTGTAACAAAATAAAAAGGAAAATATAAAGTATATGCAATCGGTGAAACATATACCCGTTATTACCGTTATATCGTGTGGTACGAAAGAAAACCAAGAATTTGATTAGTTACTAAAAGAATAAGGGTGTGTTTGGAAAGCAGGAAAATGACTCCTGGTGATGGTGTAAATGTAAACGGGGGTACGGATTTACACCACGTGTTGTTTGGTGTGTATGATGTAGCGTATGGAGTGTGTATGAATGCAGGGAGAAGGGGAAAGGGAGCCATGGCTTCTTCATGGAGAAAAGAGCCAAGAACTAGAGAGAGAGAGAGGAGTGAATCTTCCGGATTGAATCCGGGATGAGAGGATGCCATTAACAGGAGGGTCAGGTCCTTTATATAGAAATAGGACCTGACCCTTCAGGAATATAATATTCCCCAAAGGTCACTTGCCCTTTAACAATTCCTAAGGGACACCCGACCTTTTAGGGGTACAATAATACACAGACTATATACATCGTATTTCTACAGTAGTCCCTTGGGGTATTTACCCATCACAAGTCCCCCACTTCTTGAATCTGCGAGAGTCGTCAGGTTCGAGAAGTAAAATGTGCTCCGGGCGGCCAACTTGTTACAAGCAAAGTTTCCCCGGTCTGAATAATAGACTGTGACGAACCCCTTAAGTCTGAGTTGAGCATGGGGGCGTGATTTACACTGGTTGCCTCGTNACAAAATAGATAATAACGTATCGAGTAAATAAAACAATCAGATCGAACATCATACCGAGAGCCGTCCATTGCAGTGGGTGCACCTGAAACAAGTGTTGTGATAAGCAACGCCACCGGGAGCTACCATCTCCGCAATGTAAACAGTTTTGTCACAAGCCTTGCATTTCTGCGGGGTTCCACTATTGTAAGCCGACATCCTTACAAAATCTTTAACTTATTGCTCAACTAATCAGATCGAATGTGAGTAAC
Organism: Ipomoea batatas; assembly: GCA_002525835.2. Taxonomy (NCBI): domain Eukaryota; kingdom Viridiplantae; phylum Streptophyta; class Magnoliopsida; order Solanales; family Convolvulaceae; genus Ipomoea; species Ipomoea batatas. Next base: position 35,897,011 of record CM008343.1, read on the forward strand.
GAAACGAAATTTGAAACTCCTTTATTAATTTATTGTGCAATAGCTTAAGAAAGGGAGTTTCAATGATACAAATGCCCAGCAATGCAATGCTTAATGGCATTTTTCAGATGAATTTCTTTGCTGTGTGTTCTGGATGGGATTGAATTTAGGGCATCATGCAATGATAGACATATGATGATATTGAAACATGTGGAAATGCTTCAATGTTTCATGCTATTTTCATGGCACATATTATGGGTTTCAATATTGGAATATGTCTGTATTGACACTTGCCAAACTTGTGCCTTCACATATTTATTGAATCCATATATACATGCATGTATGCTTCATAAATCATAACATACATATCAATAATAAGTATTCACTATTTTTCTATAATGTGTCAAATATTTACTCAAATAATACATAAGAAAATTCTATAACTTAAAAAAAAATCGTCATTATTGAGGTTGTTGATTTTTTTAATAAAATTTACTAGTATGAACATTGTTTTAAGATCTCAATCTATAATAATCATCGACCAGATTCTGTCCACCTCATTATCCTTTAGGACTCAATTCAAAGAGGGCGATGAAGACATCTATCACACAGAACCCCTATCATTAGAAAGGGATCGAGAGCTTTGCATGCTTGTTGGCGACTTTGTTTTGTTCAGTATAGATCAGATATGCTCTAGGTTCACATCCCATAAGCATTCAACAGCACTCATCGAGTCATCGAGAATATTTAGTATTAGACTCCTCATTCCTTTATTTTTCAAGAGTTCAATCGTTTTAGCATAATTTATCTCTATAATAGTCTTCCAAAATATCTTATCCTAAGTAAGTTATAAACCTTTTAATGTGCCTCAATAACATCTTAAAGTTTTTATAATTTTGAGTACTACTAACTTACTCTGTTACAGTGCAATATCTATTTGTAACTATTTTCTCAACCTACGGAAAAGAGGTATCATATTAAAATGCCATGAGATCAAAATTATTAGCATTATGATTGAAATGAGCAGATTAAAAAACATAATTGGTTTATTATACATACATTATCAAAGGCTAACTATCTACATCTTTTAAGGCTAACTATGTCCTAGCATCTATGATGGATGATGTTCAGTTTCGTTTTGTTAAGCAATCTGCTAATCGTGTCGCTCACACTACTACTAGGGAGGTCATTTCTGTGTCAAGTTGCGGAGAGTGATTTGATACATCTGGCCTCCTAGTTTTCTTGTAAACTGTTTGGTTGATGATTTAATGAATTAATTTCTTGATTTCAAAAAATAATAATAATAAAGAGCCATTAAAAAAACATATATCCATTTTGGCTTATGGAATAAAATGTTATGAAATATGAATAAATTTGAAAATGAATGAAATTAAATGCAAAAAATAATATACATTGATAGGGAATATTCCCTGACTATGTATCTACACCAATTGAACGAGTGCTCGGTGCTCATGCATGTCGACGAGATGGTCATTTTCCGGGTTATACCGACCAGAAGCTCGACTCTCCCAACCTATACTACAAGGTGGCAACTGAGCTGACCCAGGATCGCGATAGTTTAGTAAAGCATGGAGAAGTCTATAGGTTGGGACGACTTTCCTGAGCAGCCCCCTTTGGTTGATAATGATGCCCAATGCAGTAACCTGTCAGGAACCTTGTGGCACGTGGCCGGCAAGGCGCTGCCCCCGAGTCACCCTCTCTACATGCGCAACACGTATACGTCATGCCGCCATCTCGACATATGTTCCTTTTCTCCCTCTATAAATATCGTATTCATTTTAGTGAGGAGGGGACTTTTGGACTGCTTCACCTACCTCATACTAGCTCGGGAATGTCTGGCTAACCATCGTGGCTCTGAGCCTAGACTATTAAACCAACAAGCAGACTAAAGAATGATCCCCTCGTGATCCAACTTCAATCTTTATACATACTTGTGGGAATCACCATATTTACCACATCAGAAATATTATTCTATTGTTTGATTTTAAAAGAAAAACACATACATAATATTAGCAAGTATAAATGATACACAAGATATGCAAAAATGAGTACTCAAGGGGGCTTATTATATATAATCTTTTGGAAGCATATAAATTAAATATGCGTTTAATCGGCATTAGGATGTGAAAGTGTCATATTTTTCATGAGCAAACTAAGACAATTGATGGCTTAGTAAGGATTTTAATTCAATAAGATCTTAGTTTTTATATGTGTTCAAAATTCTCTCATTTGTGCATATTATTATGGAAAGCATGTGTTTGTGTGTGTGTGTATATATATATAGAGAGAGATCAGATATAATACTTTTTCTTTTGGTGTCTTTGGAGTATTGTAGCAAATAACTAGCAATGACACATATGACTCATCTCAATTTTAAAATCAACTACTTTTAGTCTTTTGAGAATTGATTTTTTGTTATTTTTGATTATTTGTTACATTTTCCATCCAAATACTGTTTACACCATAAGTAATTAATAATGTGAATCTTTTTTTTTTCCCTGTTTTCTTAGCCTTTTCACTGATCTCCTTTAACCACCACATAAAAACATACTAGCTAAACCTCATTTATGCCTATAATCATTGCACCTTGCTTCCTATGCTTTTGTCTCTTCTCTTTTGCCACCACAAAAGAGGCTGTTACCTTTGTATCAAACTCCTTTTTATACACTTCATCACAACAATCTTGTCTTACAATCTTCGCCTATAATTTTGTTATAGTTGTGCAACTTTACCAATTGTGATACTCACTTTTTATTGTTTTAGCACTTCACCACTTAATTAGTATTTTTGCTAATATTGTAACACACAACCTTCTTGTATCCCCTTACATGGAATGCTTCAATAACATTGATATTGCAATGACGCACTACTATACAAAGTACCTTATAAATGACACCCAAAATATTGTTATACGAAAACATATAGCATTTGGAAAGAATGTATTGGTTTGCGTGTGAAGTAGACGAAATTAAGGCTATGAGAAATGGGTGCAAATGAAAATTACACTAATACACATGATTTAAGTAACATTTGGACGACAAATATAACATAGAATCACAAGTAACTAAAAGAATTCTTAAAGTACCAACTAAAAGTGGTTAATTTTAAAGTTGAGAACCATAGGTAGCATTGCCATAATATTTGGTAACTCAAAGGGCCAAAGTGGCATTATTATATATTTAGGAAATTGTTTTTGTTGATTTAGCTATATTTTGATTAATAGATTTGATAATAATAATTAAAAAAAAATTGGTTGCATTTATTTTAGTTTTGGAATTAGAAGGATGTTATCTCAAAACCTTTAACTTACATATGCATTTGTTGTCGAATTTATATCGTACCTTTTTGTTTTTTTTTTAATATTGAATTATATAGTAACTAAAATTGCAACCATTACAATAAAATAAATAAAGGATTAAAAAAACATAGCCATCGCCAGAGCAGTAACAAGGTAAGAACATATGTGTCCAACAAAATAATTAAAGGTACAATCATTAAAAAATAGTATACAAATAATTTGAATTGAATGGAAAATAGTGTAAATTTTAAGAGTGTAACAGTTAATTACTTTCATATATATATATAATATATATATATATAAATACTTTCATAGTATATGAAATGGTCAATGTCATCATAGACACATCTAATATTCAATAACTTACATTAACAAACCATTATTATTTGTAGTTACAAAATAAGTTAATCAATTTTGGTTTCCACTCCATATAATTTTTAAAAATTGAAATTGTCTTTTAAACCTTTCAAAAATATGAATTGAAAGTGTTATATGCATCATCACCATCCATGGTTGGAGGTACATGGGTGGGTGGATGGGTAGGTGTGATAGCGGAAATGTAAACGGGGTCTACGGATATGCTAGGAATGCGTGTGTTACGGATATGATGGGTGAGAAATGATGCTCGGTCGGTCGGTCTACTGGACGACGACTGAGCGATTCGAGGCTATATTGCACTACGGGTGACGAACAGTAATAAAAGAAGTAAGTACGAGAGACAATGAGCAAATCACAAGTATATTGGTGTTGTATTGATGATATGAATCTGCCGAATAAGGAGAGTGACCCTCCTATTTATACTAAGCAAGTCCATTGAGCGCTTAGTGGATGATCTGCAGGTGGCCTATCGTGGCACGTCTGCGTTGGCCACACTGAACAGTCGCTCTGTAGAATCCCCATGGCGGTTGGTTGCTTGAGGCGGTGGGTCCATCGCTTGCAAAACGCCATTGCTTGTCGCTTCGGGAATTGCAAACGGCCTAAATCACCGGGAAGCTCAAATGGTTTCCTTTGGCCGGAATCTCTTAGATTGCACAGTATGTCACTCCGTAGGTCAATCGGGCGACCTACACCGGGCCGACCGAGTGATTGTCGACGGATCGATCGGGTGGTTGTCGGCGGGTTGACCGAGTGGTTGTTTACGGACTGGTTGGGTGATCGTTGACGGATCAACAATGTGATCGAACCGATTAGTCCATGTGCGTACCCATCAGGGGGCTTTAAACCACTGATGTGTGACGAATTCGAGGAGACACATGGGTAATGGTAAAAAAAATCAAGTTGACCCACAGATTCCTTCAAGTTGCCTCTGGTTTTGCAGATACATGTATGAAAATGTCTTCTAAAATAATTTCTAGTATTAATTTCTTGCTCTTTTCCCTAATAGACATCTTATACTCATTAATTTAGATGCATTTATTCTAAAACACTTTTGAACTACTTAACCTATTTATAGGTCATTTGTACATTGTTCATGGAGAGAAGATATGAAATATATATGTTTTGAGTTGTTCAGTATTTTTGAGATTTTTTTCTTGTCACGTGTTGACATTTCGTTCCCTTGTCCTGCATTAGTTGGTAATTGCTAGTTATGTCAATCGACTTATTAACCACCCCAAACACTTTCATGAAGTTAGTGAACCTATTATTAAAGTAATTTGTTGAAAAGTTCCAGGGGGAGTATTCTCCAAGCGAAAAAATATAATAGATAGACTTGTACATGATAGTATGGTTAATGAAATATTACAAAGGAACTTGAGACCGAGTTCTTTACAAGTAAGGGAGATTGATGCGGGACAAATCCGAGGAGACATAATGACAAATGAGATCAAGTTGAACCAAGTTGTCTCTAGTTGCCGGTGGGTTTTATTTATTTATTTTTTTATTTTTTTGCGGTGGTGAATAATAAATAGCGGCGGTCAACGTCAATAATTTACCGGTAGCCTGTTGGTTATTGGCAAATTATACTAATTTGACTCATTTTGACAAGTTCAAGTGTTTAATCGCACTTTTTAAAGTCTGAGGGCCGAATTGTACTTTTGAGTAAAGTTCAGAGGTCTATTTGACTATTTTCCCAATATTATTTGCTCGTAAACACTATGTTGTTGCACTTTTAATATATTTTAATTGCACTTTGTTGCACTACATGAAAGTGATGAAACTGTTACTTGCACTTCCAAGTTATAATTATTTATAACAATGCCACTGCATTTTTTTTAAATTGCTTATAATCCGTTAGATCTTTTCAGATGCACTGTTGTGATTGATTCCTAGTTATCTCTTGTGCGCTCGTTATTATTTGATCCGTTATATGTGTGTTTGTGTCATTGTCAAATAGGTGTCTGCACAAGATATAAGAATGATAAAATTCATAAAATGCAATTAAGCAAAGAATTTGGATATGAAAAAGATTTAAAGAGCAAATTTTACCTCATGTGAGTGAACGTCGTGTCTTGCGTTAGTTTAACTATGTGAACGCGAAATTGAAAAATAGTGAATAAAATTGAAAAACGTTTGTAAGAAAATAAAAAAGAAAGTATAAAGTATATGCAATCGATGAAACATATATCCGTTATAACCGTTATATCGAGTGGTACGAAACAAAACCAGTTATTTGATTTGTTACCGAAAGAATAAATTTGGACAAAGGTTTGGACCATAAGCCTAATTTGGTTGAAATATAGAGGCCAAAATGTAACAATATGGAAAGTAACACTCCCGGTAGTGTCCCTCACTCTCACTCAAACGCTGTCGCCATCGATTCTTTTTATTTTTTTTCCTTTTAATTTTTTGGGTATTTCCAAACTAGGGCTCCGCATTTTTACGAAATTCACTCCAGAAAATCGTTCTTTATTCATTCTTCTTCGTCAACGCCGAGAGAGCGCATTGTTGGATTTGGAGAACATCTTGGCCTAGCGGGATAGATTTTTCTTTTAATCTCTGATGAATTCGCGAGGGAGGTATCCGCCTGGGATCGGGAACGGACGCGGCGGCGGAGGCAGCGGTTACGGGGGAGGAGGCTTTCGATCAGGCCATAACTCCGGCGGTTATAATCAGCCACGGAACCCTCATTACCAGTACGCGCAGCAGAACCCTCCTCAGCCCCAACAGTATGGTCAGCGGACCTTGCAGAATCAGCCGCAACAACAACAACAGCAGTGGCTGCGGCGGAACCCTAGTGCTGCCGCCTCAGAATCTAGCTCTAACGAAGTCTTGAAAACTATACAATCAGAAGCGATTGATTCGAGGTACATTGTTGCCTTTTGCTGCCACTTCTCCATTTCTTTGTAGAAGATTTAATTTTTTCGAAGTATACGTTGCTTTGTTAACCTAATGAGTAATTCGATGATTATCTTTATTTAGTGTGCAGTGTTGCTGTTTGTTTAGTAACTTCAATGGTTTCTAAAACGTCATTTCTTATCATAGGAAGTAAGAAACATAGATATGAATGCAGAGGTTGTTTCTGGCTATGAATGCATCATGCAGGGTCTTTACTGTAATTATATTGCAGAAGAATATAAGTCAGTGTTGGATTCTTACGAGTCCACAATTAGAGAGCAGGTTAATTAACTATTTGCAATTAGACTTTGCTCTAGCTTAATAATCGGTTCTCTTTTTGGGCAAGAGAGGTGTTATTCACTTTACTAAGGGTGTCTAAGAGGTGGAATATAACCCATATACATGATCTGAGGTGGGAATTGATTGCCATAGGATAATACTTTATGAGAAAATCAATCTTCCATTAGCTATAAAACATGTTCCAATATATATGAAGATATTCAAGTGATTCTTACAACTAAACTTGGATCTTCTTTATGATCTCCCTAGGGAACTCATTTCTGGGCATAAGCCCAGTTGATTGTTTTTGTTCCATTTGTTAGGTAACTCTAGCTGTTCATCATGTAATTACCATGTATATTAGATTGTAGACTTTCTATGTTTAGACAAGTACTATTTTTTTTCCTACTCCCTGATTGGTTACAGTGCTACTAGATTATGCTTTTTCGTTACTATTGAACGGGTTATACTGTAAAAACACGGTCCCTTTGTTGTTTACATTGATATCTCATTTTCCATTTTTCAGTTTTCCATTTCTCTAGGAAAAAAGGGTTAGAAGAAATGTTGTTATAAGTGATTGAAGTGTGGATCTACTTTCTCCATTTNCCCTAACTTTGAGGTGTTGAATTCATAGTATTGCCTGTTTTCTGGTTTTATAAACCTGAAACCGACCATAGGATTGTCATTAGGAGGGTTAGCATAATGTGGCATTATTCTTATGGTATTGATTGGCACTGGTGCTGATAGTACTAAGTATAAATATATACACGGTACTATCAATACTGGAACAGGCACCACAGAACAACCTTTTATAGTTTTATTATATACTGTTGACAGAAATTATATTATTATTATAAATAAATGTTGGGGGGAAAAACCTGTTTGAAATTGGCAGATTGGGGTAACGCTTTGATAAAATGGAGGCGAGGTCTTGGATATCAATGACGGTGGAGTTGCAGATGTATCTCCCCTCAGCATCCTCTTGTTCATAAACAAGAATGTGGGAGGCAGCAACATCATCTATATGTACATATCCCATCCTTCCATGCACTTGAAATTTTTCAGTCACCCCTATCAAATATGAAAATAATAATAATAATAATAATAATAATAATAATAATAACAAAACAATACTCTGACTAGAAAGAGTTTGATTTCTTTAAGGTTTCAAATTTGAGACTTTTATAATAAATTGAATAATACAAGTTGGGATAACTTTTTAAAAGGGAATCTATAATAACATGACTCTCTTTATTACCGGATAAAGAGAGAAACCCTACACAACCCTTTGATGCCAGAAGAAAGTAAACTAACCTAGATTACCCATAAGACAAGGATTCAAATTCGTAACCCTGTGGTTACAAGCGTGGATCACTTGTCATCTTGTCAGGGTTTACTCCATGACTCTCTTTATTAGTTATTAATTATATGATGTAGACTCTTTATTGCAGAGTAGTAATTATGTGATGTAGTTAGAGAATAATACTAGTAAGTAAATTATAGTGGTAGTAAGATATATGGAGATGGAGTGAGTTACCCTTAAAGAGGCCAAGAACATCTGTTGCTGTTGAGCACAAGTGAGGAGGCAGGCTGGGGCCAATCACAAAGGTGGGCAGCACAGTCACGAGATTAATATTGTTGTGTTTGCAGAACTCCCATGCACCTCTTTCTGCCAACGTTTTAGATAATGCATACCAAAGCTTTTGTTTTTGTTTTTGTTGTGTATAGAGAGAGATCAAGAGATTGAATGGTTAGTTACATTGCAAATGAAATGAAAAGAAAAGAAAAGGTAAACTAGATTTGGTTAATTATCCCGCAAGTGCTTAGCTTAGCTTAGTGGCCAGTAGATAGTATTTGAGAGAAGAAACGAGTCTCGAAAATCTATTTTATAGATAATTAAAAGATAAAAAGTGGTAATGATATAATTGAGGGACAACAAATGTTATTATTTTTATAATAATTCAATAATAAAAATGTGTGTAATATGTGAGAATTGGTAATTATTACCTGAAGGTTTTGGCAAAGTTGGACAGAGGACCAAGATGACTCGTCCAAAGGCATGTTAGGATCAAAATCATTTCTAGCCCTAACCGCTGAAGAAGATGAAGTCAGAACCACACGCCTCAAACATGGATTCTTCTTGCAGGATCTCAGCACATTCAGGCTTCCCTCAACTGCAGCTTTCAACATTCCCTCCTGCATGCATACATAAATACATAAATCAATATCATAAATATAAATATGCAGTCCAACTATTAGTTGAGACAACATATATCTTTTAATTTAGTATTACACCAAATTCCTTGCAGAAGGTCATGTGCTCGAATCTGAGCTCAAATTTATGCGTCACCCCATGAAAAGAGAGAAGTTTTTAGTTGAAACGAAATACATTAGTACATTTGTTGCTTTGTTTATGAGGCTCAACCCAAAATAGTACTAGTTTTAAAGGAGAATTGAACTTGGACTTGAAGATAGATGATGAATATCTATCGGTTATACATACATTGGGTGTGGGTAGGACAGGTGAGGCAGTGTGAAACACACCCTCACATCCCATGATGGCATCATCAAAGCTCCCTTCTTCTGTTAGGTCAGCCTTCACTAGCTTAAGCCTCTCCTCTGCTCCTTCCAGCTTCCATAGGTGCCCTACTTTCCTCTCATCCCCTGCTTACACATCCACACACACACATATATATAAACACGGAAAAACCCTATTCAAATTGATCAGATTATTGACTTCATAACCAATTTGACTCCCAACTGGAGCGGCCTATTGGACATTTTGATTTGAACCGAACAGCTATGAACAACCTAAACTGGTTTACCTGATCTTTTACGAGTTAGAGTTAGGGTCACAGAACCAGATTTACCCAGTATATCTCTCGAGTAGTGACTGTGGGTGGCCAGGGTAACTCAATAATACTATACATATACCTATATACATATATAAAGATTATAGAGACAAACCTGGGTCTCTGACAGTGCCAATGACAGTATAGCCACACAAGAGAAGTCTCTTGATTAGGCAAGAAGCAAGATAGCCTGCAGCCCCAGTAACACATACTAGTTTAGCTTTGGCATCATCAATCTTCTTCATCTTCCCTTCCATCATCTCATCTCATCTGCTCCAACCCAGAAATTAAACAAACTGGTCTGATGTTCATAACACACAAACTTTATATATATACTTGCATAGTGTGTGTGTATATATATATATATATATATATATATGCCTTGAGAAAGGAGTGACACCAGTCACTTCCTTTTTGTGACTTATCAAATTGATCACCACACATGGCACAACTGTACTGTCAATTTACCTACAGTTCTTCAGCTTATATTTGTCTATTTTATCACATTTCTTTATCTTGGCACATTTTTTTAAGAGTTTATTACAGATTTGGTCCCTTGATTATTACGAAATTATCAATTTGACCCCGGACTATATTTTTTACACAATTAAGTCCTCCAACTATGAAAACGTTAACCACTTTGGTCCTTTCAGTCTATTAGACGTTTAATGTGAGGGTATTTTCGGAAATTCAATTGCTCCATGGGCTGCCCAGTCTGCCCAACCACCGACGGGCCTCAATCGACAACCATCGACGACTGGACTTCATCTTCCTCCTCGGCGGCGAGCTCAACACTAGTAAATAGATGGGCAACGGCGGCGGAGACAAGTGGTCTTCGTCCTCCATCCGGCAACCTCTCACTTCCGGCGGCGACTCGCCGTTCTACGATGTCAATTCCGAGAAAGCATGCGCCGCCCATACATCAGATCCGCAGAGTATGTCTTCTTCTTTCACTTATTCCATCCTCATACTTTCACCACATTGCTTTTGCTAATACAATTAATTTCTCTCCCACCATTTCTTAATATAACTTTACAACAAAAACCCAAAATGGGTCTGCAGGTTCTAACCAAATATGCAGGTTACAAGAAAATGGAGAAATGAAGAGCTCAAATGTGCAACTGGTTCATTTTCGGCCTCAACGTGATAGTCCTTTTTACAACGAAAGTTGTTGATGATGCTGAAAATGAGATGCAGAAGATAGTGAGTCGACCCTGTGAGTTTCAACCCATTTGAACAGTACTTTCATTGAAAATGAGATGCAGAACAGTACTACTTTCATTTAAACCCTGTGAATTTCAACCCATTATCTTTTTCTTTCCCTTCACCCATTCTTTTCGACTTTAATCACCCCATGGATGCGAGAATGGAAGATAAATGGCGCAGGGTTCTTCGGTTTAATATCAAGATATAAATGGCACAAGGCTAATGGAAATTCCGAAACTACCCTCACAGTTAACTGGCTGCCCGAACAAAGGACCAAAGTGGTTAACATTTTCATAGTTTGAGAACTTAATTGTGTAAGAAATATAGTCCAGGACTAAATTGATAATTTCGTGATAGTCAAAGGACCAAATCGGTAATAAACTCTTTTTTTAATGTTTCTTATTTTTTTTTGAAAATAAAAAGTTTGACAAATGTCCAATATATAGTACAAGTGTATCTACTATATATCTACCAGACTGCCACATTCGTTATTTTAGTCTCAAATGTGTGCATTGAGGCTTACGTCAATCCTAATGTCTCAAATTATAAATGTTTTGATCTATTATTTGCTATATGTTATATACATATGCGTGCAATTGTACATATTTGGTTAAGTTAATAAATCATTACTGTTACGTAGAAATTAAACCTTGTTGATGAGCTCTCATGAGAGAGAGAAGAAGACAAAATGAAGGAAAAAGAAAAAGAAAAAAAGAGGGAAAAGAGTATTTTGTTTAATCACAATGCACTCCACAAAAAATAATTCAATTTTTTCTCCTCTTTCAAATCATTACAAAAATAAGAAAAAAAACTCGCAAAAACCATAGGTGTGGATGCTCTAATTTTAGTTAGTGCTAATTTGTAAAGTTTCTTTGTTTTTGAATTTTCATTTGATTTTTGGGGAACCCCGGCTATTAGATACAAGAATTAGACTTATAATCATTCTAAGTACAAGAATCATGCTCTAAATATCCAACCACTACTCTTTTTTTTTTTTTTTTTACGATTTTCCAATTTTGTTTGATCGTAAGATGATTGATGAATGATTATTCATCAGAAAAGAATCAAAAGATATGATAACAGCTAATTCGGTTTACAAATTAAAATACATAACTAATAAGTAAAAGTAATAAGAAATTTCAAAAGATGATTACTTCATTGTTTGGTTGTAACTTGTAAATGAAAGAATTAATGAATGAACTATACGTAGACATACTCATTATATATGTACCAAAAAAATATATACAATACATACACATCTAAATAACAGAACGTTAACGAAGGTGATACAATGCTTTAATTGAGAAGGAGTACAAATTAGTAAGTCATTGAAAACTTGACAAAAATGAAAAAAAAAAGAAAAAAAGAAAAAAAAGAAGAGAAGGTAGAGGTGTATTGAATCAAGATTTTTATAAATTTTTAAAAACTTTAAAATTCTTTAAAAGTCTAACAGCACGTTTGGTTCACGGAAAGAATTTTGAGGTAATAGGAATGCTATTTCATAAGGAATGGAATAGGCAAAGAATAGCCTAATACCTAGGGGGAACCTATGAATTTCTATTCCCCTTACAAGGGGAATAGGTCATTCCTAGGAACATTGTTCCTGGGAATAGGAAGTTTTACCAATCAGCGGAATATGCCTATTACTGGGAATGCTATTCCATTTCAGACCTATTCCGCGAACCAAACGTGTCATAATGATATTCAATCCAGACTTTTCTAAAGTCTTTAAAAATATATTGCTATCCAATTCAAATTTTTATAATTTTTAAAAGTCTAATGGTATTCAAAAATTTATTAACTTTCATACACTCTATCAGAATAGGATTTCTGTAGACTTTTTCTCACTAATATAAATATATGAAATTCAATGTACCCTCTCTAACCCCAAACTTTTCAAGTTATCAAATGTTGGTGTTTAGTATTTTTTGATCACTTGTTGTTGCTTTTGAATACTAAATATGCTACAATATTAATAAATTATCGAATAATATTCATTGAAATATTAAATGTGTACATAGAGTTTATTTGTGATTGCAATACGCATTTTAATACAAAGATTTTTGAAGAAGTATAATTATGATAATTATAAAAATATAATATTATAAATTATTTAGAGACATTTAATAACTGTCACTAAAATTTTTAAAAATAAATAAAAAAAATATTTAACAACACTTAATAACCGCCACTAAAAATTTTAAAAATAAATAATAAAAAATATTTAGCGACATTTAATAACCACCACTAAAATTTTTAAAAGTAAATAAAGAAAAATATTTAGCGACACTTAATAACCTCTACTAAAATTTTTAAAAATAAATAAATAAAAATATTTAATTAGCGACACTTAATAACCTCTACTAAAATTTTTAAAAATAAATAAAGAAAAATATTTAATTAGCGACACTTAATAATCGCCACTAAAATTTTTAAAAATAAATAAAGAAAAATATTTAGCAACACTTAATAACCGTCACTAAAATTTTAAGAAATAAACTAATTAGTTATATTTAGTGGTGGTTAGAGAACCGCCGCTAAATCAAAAGTAAACTAACTTATATTTAGCGGCAGTTACAAAACCGCCGCTAAATGCAATGCAGTTAAAGAATTTTCGCGGTTGTCTAAAATTGCCTCTAAATTGTTCGTGACACACTATTTATACACGGCTGGAGAACCGCCTCTAAACAATTTAGTGGTGGTTGTGAACCGCTGCTAAATACGGAGTAATAAATTAACCGCCGCTAAATAACCTTTTTGGTGTAGCGGATGTTATATGTTATTTTTTAGTAGTGCAATGATCCTATCAATATATTAATGAAAACGTATATAAAGAAATTGACAATACTAACTTAAATCAAATAATGTAATGATATTAGTTAATTATTACAGTTATTTTTAGTCAATAGTACTCAATAAAATTACATTCATGCTCTTTTAACAAGATCGCATAATTAAAATTTTAGATAAAAATTTGACATTGGGCCTTGCACAACACACGTGCCTAGCTAGTATTCACAAGAAAGTTAATGACTGTGCATATTGAATGTCGAGTAACCATTATTTTCTTGCGCAAATTATGCCATGGACCTAGGTCCACATTTCAAGGTGGACCTGGGTCCAATACGACGCCGTTTCACTATATTTTTTAAAAATATTACTAAACATATAACTCTGAAATGTGTGAATGTGGAGGTTTCAAATTGTGAATATGGAGTATAGAATTTGTGAATGTAGAGTTATGAATGTGTGAATCTGTAGTAGAGTTAACAGAGTTCTAATAACCCTAAAATGTGTGAATGTGAAAGTTTCAAATTTTGAATATGGAGTATAGAATTTGTGAATATAGAGTTTTGAATGTGTGAATGCATAACAGTGGTAATATAGTTATTAAACATATAGCCCTGTAATGTGTGAATGTGAAGTTTTTAAATTGTGAATATGGAATATAGGGTCTGTGAATGTAGAGTTTGTGTTCTGTTGCGATGAGGCCAAGAGCCGTTAACGCCGTTAATTTTTATTTTATTTTTAATTTTGAAACGGCGTCGTATTGGACCCAGGTCCACCTTGCAAGGTGGACCTGGGTCCACGACATAACTACTGATTTTTTTGCTCATGGTCTTTATATGCATGATGTTCTCCTGAATAGTCTAAAGTTTAGACGTTTTAGGAATCTTGTTAGTTTAAAATAACCTTAATGTTTATAAGCTTTTTATTTTTATTTTTTTACAATTTTGCTTTGTACAAAAAATAATGTATGTATTCAGTAAAATGATAACACATCAAATTGTAATTAATATAATATAATTTTTTTTTTGAAAACAATATAATATAACTTATGTAGGAGTATCTAGCATTACTCATATGAAAGAAAAAAAAAAAAAGCCAAATTGATCATGTATTACAAATAACATTATATTGGAGCCTAGATTATTTTAACATCTCAACCCAAAACATGCAAGTCCAACGAATTGAAAGCAGAGCAAATGTGAATTGTGATCTCAACTTTTGAAAAAAAAAAAAAA
>CM008343.1:35918511-35928622 GCA_002525835.2 Ipomoea batatas
AAAGTACAAAAGATGATTACTTCATTGTTTGGTTGTAAATGAAAGAATTAATGAATGAACTATATATACATACACATACACATTATATATGTACCAAAAAAATATATACAATACATACACATCTGAATAACAGAACGTTAACGAAGGTGATACAATGCTTTAATTGATACAAATTAGTAAGTAATTGAAAACTTGACAAAAAAAAAAGTTACGGGGTATCCAATCAAGACTTTTATAAACTTTTAAAGACTTTAAACGTTTGGTGGTACGGTATTCAATTTAGATTTTTAAAGACTCTTTAAAAGTATAGTGGTATTCGATTCAGACTTAAAATATATTGCTATTCAATTTAAACTTTTATAGAGTCTTTAAAAGTTAATCGTATTCAAAAATTTATTAACTTTCATAGAATCTATTAGAATAGGATTTCTGTAAACTTTTTGCTTACTAATATAAATATATGAAATTCAACGTACCCTCTAACCCTAAACTTTTCAACTTTCTCTACAAACGTTTTCTTTATCTATACCAGACAAACTTTTCATCGTTCCTATCAAATTTACGGAAGTTTCAAACTTATGAAAAATAATTGTTTGTTGTTCTTAGCAAATTTTTTTTGCTGCGAATAACAACAAAAACAAAAAGAAGTTGTTGTGAACAACAACTTGCTGTTCGTAACAACTAAATCTGCTGCGAACAACAACATCTTGCTACTGTGCGCAGCCAGATTGTAAAGGAGTAGTGTATATCAGTTCATTATATATGTTTAGTTTGAGTGTGTAGGCTTTGTCTGCATGTTATTAGCTTAGAAGTTGTATTTGCTGTTCATTCTTCATAATAAAAGTATTCATTCAACTTAATGCACCAAATATTTTCCCATTAAATTGATGTCTTCCAACTTTCAAGTTTGGAGAAAACAGATTCAAGCCTCCCTTATTGACTTAGATCAGACTTACTCGGCTACATTGACGGTACCTCTCCAGCCCTTGCACAATTTCGTGATGTAGCCCAAACGGAGCATAATCCCAAATACATCACATAGTTTAGACACGACCAAACCATTCTTCTTCTCCAAAAGGTTGAATCCCCAACCCCAAGGGCCCTCACGCCCCGGCCCGACAAAGCAACTGGGAGGATGTAAATCATGGTAACTCAACTGAACACAGAGTTTAGACAAGATCAAACCATCCGGAGCTACTAAAATTTTTAAAAATAAGTAAAAAAAAAATTAGCAACACTTAATAACCACCACTAAAATTTTTAAAAGTAAATAAAGAAAAATATTTTCGAGCTCATGGTCTTTATATGCCTGATGTTCTTTTGAATAGTCTAAAGTTTACACCTTTTGCAGATCTAGCTTGTTAGTTTAAAATGATCTTAATATTTATACGTTTTTTATTTTTATTTTTAACAATTTTGCTTTGTACAAAAAGTAATGTACCTATTCAGTAAAATGATAACATATCAAACCGTAATTAATATAATATAACTTATGTAGGAGCATGGTTGCAGTAGGCGCTAGGCGCTAGTCGGGCGGTAGACTAGCGCCTAGCGCCTAAGCGGTCTAGGCGGCGCCTAGGCGGTTCTAGGCGGCGACCTATAAAAACAAAAAATTAATTCATGTGTGTGGGTGTATGTCATATATTATATTATATATTACATATATATATCTCTTCCTTCTCTTACTTGTATAAATAAATAAATTTAAATACATATAAATATAATAATAAAATTAACAATGCCGACTCGCTCGAGTTAACTCCGCTAACTCTGTCGAGTTGGGCGAGTTAACTTGGCCAAATTCGGCCTAGTCGGCCGAGTTAGGCGCTAGGCAGCCTCCTAGGCGGCCAGCCACCTAGGCGGACGCCTAGGGATCAATTCGCCACGGTCTAGGAGCGCCTAGCGCCTAGGCGGGGATTTTTGCAACAGTGTGTAGGAGTATCTAGCATTACTCATGAAAAAAAAAGCCAAATTGATCATGTATTACTAATAACATTATATTGGAGCCTAGATTATTTTAACATCTCAACCCAAAACATGCAAGTCCAACGAAAGCAGAGCAAATGAGAATTGTGATCTCAACATTAAAAAAAAAAAAAAATCAGCGGAGGTTAATTGGAGACTGAGCATTGAGCACAGATTTGGCATTTTATCCCCAGATCAGATTTCACATAATTAAGTTTGTTTTTTAATCCTAGAACGCCGTGAATGTAAAGCTGAGAAATAATATATCACTACGGAGTTGAAAACAATTGCAAATTTTATGGTTTTTGTCTGCCAAATCTCAAGTATATAAACCTGTCAGATGATCACCCTTTTCACCACCATATATATATCTTCAACATACATTAGAAGAAAAAACAAGAAATTGAAAACCATGAAAGCCTTTCTCTTTCTCATGCTGGCTCTCGCCTGCATAACACAATCTTGCATGGCCGCGAGCAGGCTGGCGGCGGCCGGAGCTTGCACGCCAAGCGGCAAGATACGAGGAAAAACGCCGCCGCCGGGGGAATGTAACCAAGAGAACGGCTCAGATTGCTGCAAGGCTGGCAAAATGTACACCACCTACAAATGCTCACCTCCGGTGACCGGAAACACGAAGGCCACTCTCACCCTTAACAGCTTCCAGAAAGGCGGCGACGGCGGCGGCCCATCGGAATGCGACAACCAGTACCACTCAGATGACACGCCCGTGGTGGCGCTTTCCACGGGATGGTATAGCGGAGGGAGCAGATGCCTGAATCACATCAAGATCAGCGCTAATGGAAGAAGCGTGAGGGCTATGGTTGTGGACGAGTGTGACTCCACGATGGGGTGCGACGATGAACACGATTATCAGCCGCCTTGTGAGAACAACATTGTTGATGCTTCTAAGGCTGTGTGGGAAGCTTTGGGGTTAGACCAGAACGAAGGAGAGCATGATATCACTTGGACTGATGCCTAATATATAGGCTAATACAATTACCTGGATATATTCTTATAGTTTACGGCATTGCTATATATACATGCATGGATCATTGTATGTCTAATGTAGGATGATGTGTGAGTGTGATATTGATAATAAAAGTATTTTTATAGATAAAATTGATTTTACCATAGATTAATATGTAAATAATATAGAGTATACCTAGTGATGGATATATTGGAAACTGGTCTGGAGCGAACCAACTTTAGGAAGCTGGCCAAGTTGACTCGGGTCGAGAGCTTACTCCGAGGCTCAGAGCCAACTGCGAATATGTTGATGAGCGAGCCAGCTGAGGCCTCGACTCGGCCAAGCCGGCTGATCGAGGCTCAGTTAAATGAAGACCTTAACTGCCCGCCTATTTCGCTCGGGGCGATTAGGGAGGAAACTAATTATAAAAGGAGTCCTCTTGTCTCTATTGGTGCTTTCAATGAGAGCTTGACATACAAGCTCAAGATATATCAAATTATACCGGATCCAAAGGCTTCACCAAATCATTCCCAACTCCATTTTCTCCAACTCTAATGGGTACCCTTTGGGAATCAATTTCTCATACATTCAATATCCATTTTATGCATATGAAAATTGATTTTTTAGGACTTTAAAAAATTGACACAATAGTGCTCAAAGATGATCCCTGTATAGGATAGGTAGGTGTTATTGATGGATCGTAGTAAGCGTGGGGTAGAAAGTAGGGTGGAGAATGAGGATTCCCCAGATGTCGTTCTCAAAGGATGGACATGAGAATCAAATGATGTGCGGTTAAGCACGAGTGCACACTTGTGATTGCAAGCTAGGTAGGCTGATTAGAGCAATAGAAAAGAGTAACAATGTAAAATAAAGTATGCAAGCAAGTAAGTAAAAAGTAAATGAGCAATGAGATGGAACGAATTGGATTGGCATTCCGTTGCTTAGATGCAATGAAGATATACATTGGCGAGAATTGATGCTATGTGTTGAATTGTGATTTTTGGAAGACATTCCCACTATTGCTAAGCCTGCGGCTACGTTCATTAACTTATTGAATGCTTTTAGTTATTATACTTTTGTTGCAACTTAAAGTACTCAAGATATTTTATCAAAAACTTGGTCTACGTGACTTCTTCTGGACTCCATTTCTCAATGTAAGGTAGGAATTGCAAGTGGAAGGGCTAGAGTGTAGTCTCAATCTCTTGGCAACTACTCTCATCCTAATCCTCTTGTATGTTGTGCGCACTTCTCATACAAGAGTCGATCCAAATTCCACTTCCAACAAAGATACTAAGACATAAACACATAGTCAATTACTCAATTCTTCTTAATCAATTCATGCACAATCACAAGGAAACACAATCCAACTCCCTAAGCAATTCTAGCCCAGCATGATCTTAATTGAAGTACCCACAATGAGCTAATTGAAGATAGAAATATGAAGTAAATGAATAGAGAATGCAAGAAATGTACTTAGCTCACTCCAATTGCAATCAATACACCTTAGTGTCCCATCAATCAAGAATAAAGCTTCCAAGATCAAAGGTAAGTTGTCAATTCACCTTCAAACCCTAAAGCTACTTTCTCTCTCTACAATTGGAGAGGATTTAGAGCTTGAACTAGGAGTGTAAAAATGAAATCCTAAACTAATGGCAAAAATATGGAATAAAGTTCCTAAACAATCCTGCCACAAGCAACTTATACTTCAATTCATTAAACTGACGCTGGTACAAGCCTTATACGACCGAATGTGTGCTTCTACCAGATCTTCTTCCGCTTCACAGCTTCCACGAACATGATCCTGGACGTACAACTTTCGACCAGCTTCTATATGAGTGAAGTACGCCTGTACAATCCTCGTACTGTGCCCATATTTCATTCCTTTGCTATTTTTGCACTTTTCTTACCTCTAAATACCCTCGAAACCACTCAAATTCTCTAAAAATGCACAATTTCCCCAAAGTTAGTCCTCAAATGCATTTTTTATCAAAATAAAATAATTAAGTCACAAATCAACTCAAAGGGACTAAAAAAAAGGCACAAATAAACACCAAAAGACCCTCCAAAATGGCATCTTTGGCACTTATCAGTTACCCTTTGAGTCTTCCTTGTAAACATATATTTACTTTACTAATTGTTGGTAGAACGCAATGTCTTTGAACTGTACTGCCGTTTGTATAAACAATGATATATCTCACATAGGAACTATCAAACTGTACTGCCCTTCCATTTGCAACTTGGTTGTCACAATGCACACGAATGGAAGGTACATGTTTTTCCCAATTGGGAATATCCTGGAGAAAATAGCATAGCCATTATTCAACCTCTTCACAACATTTGTCCAAGGCTATTAGCTCGGATTTTATTGTGGATCTAGCTATTATGGTTTGTTTCGAGGATTTCCAAGAGACGGTTGCACCGGCTAACATAAACATGCAACCACTTTTGGACTGAGTCCTTAATGTTTGATATCCAATTAGCATCATTATACCCTTCAAGTACAACTAGATATCTCGTGTAGTGTAGTCCAAGATTACGAGTATACCTTAAGTATCTTAGAACATCCTTAATAGTGAGGACTTTTTGTGGTTTTTGATGAGTTTTTTTGTATGTGTGATTATAAAAGAGAAAATAGGAGGGGAGAAAATAAATAAAATAATTCAGATTAAAAAAAAAAAAGGAAAAAAAAAACATGACTATCAGACGCGCCCGCTGGGCGCCTGCATTCGCGCACAACTTTTCCTTTTTCTTGGCTTTAATGTATGCCAGTAAATCACTGTTCCAATAACTTTACATTGCAGATGAACCTTTGATTTTTCTCACATATCTTCTCACTCCTCCATGTGACATTTTATCATAAAAAACCGTGATAAATCCCCTTAGTATGAATGCTCTTATAACCCTTACAATTGCGTGCATATCGCCGGAGTTACTCATATATCTACTTGTTAGTTCGAAATGATCTAAATATTTATAATTTTTTTTCTTTTACTATTTTACCGGCCTGTTTGAAAAATAACATATGTATTCAATAAAATGATAATATATGCATCAGGTAATATGTGTAACTTATATACGAACGTCTAACATTGCTGAAATGAAAAAAAAAAAGGCTAAATTGATCATTCATTATTAATAACATATATAGGAGCCTTGATTATCTTAACATCCCAACCCAACATATGCAAGTCCAACGAAAGCAGAGCAAATGTGAATTGTGATCCAAACATATATCGTGGAGACGGGGATCATCATCCATGCATCCTGATTAGATTGTGAATCCTGGATAAAAAATTAAGTGTCTACTATTAAAATATTATATGTTTTTAGTTAATAAATTATGCATGTGCATGCAAATAAATTAAAGTCAAATAATTTATTAACTACCTATTACACACACATAATATGTTAACTACAGACGCAAAATATGTTAACCGAATATTATGTATTTGTAGTTAATATATTATATATGTGCATTTAATCAACATTATGTGTCTCCAATTTCTTTAGAGACATAATATGTTAATTGACATCCATGCATGTAATATGTTAACTGCAAATATATAATTTGAATGTCATTTTAGATCATAGTATATAATTCATTATATAATTTGCCATAAAAACTATGGATAGGTATCTCTTTTGGTCCTCATTCATCAACAAATTACCAACTTGAATCATGAATGTAACTTGTCATATGATAATGTGATATCTCCTTTCATCATAAGATTATATCGGTGGATTATATTGGGGGTTGGCTAAATGGCTAATTCAAACAATTTGACTTCAACTCAACAGCATTGATGCAATTTCAACAATCAATGGAGGATGGAGATTGAGCATTGAGCACAGATTTGGCATTTTGTGAATTTCTGTTCCCAGATTTCACATAATTAAGGTTGTTTTTTAATCCTAGAACGCCGTGAATGTAAAGCTGAGAAATAATATATGACTACGGAGTTGAAAACAATTGCAATTTTTATGGTTTTTGTCTGTCAAGCCCAAATCGAGGCATTACCTAAAATGTGTGGATTTTGAGGGGACAAGACAAATTTGTGCAGTTTTGAAACCCTAGACAATATTATGTAAAGTACTCATGCTATTGCCGTTTTATAAATTTGAATTTGCATGAATCGGCAATCCCATTGCCTTTCTTTCACTGTCCATTATTTCTCCTCTTTTTCTTTTAATTCAAAAGAAGGCAATGGGATTGCCTTCTTTTCCCTCTCAATTTCTAAAAAAGAAAGCAATGTGATTTCCTTCCTTCCCTATTTATTTCTTAAATATATTATTAATTATTATATTTATTTATTAAATATTAATTAATATTAATAAAAATAATTCTTATTTTAAATTATTTATTAGTAATGCGGTAAATGCACATCAATAAATAATACTACATCCGTCTCATTTTGATTGTCTGGTTCGTTTAACAAGGCTTGACTGCAGTTATTTTTAATTCAACTTTCATAATATTAAGTTTAGCATTAATATATAAAATTTATATATTTAGAAACTACCTATTAAATACAAAATAAATAAATAAATAAATAAATACTAAAGAAAATAATCAATGAAGAAATTAAAGAGTTGGTTTGATCAATGAATAGTAAATATGACGGGTAAATTGAGACAGAGGAAGCAACATATTAACTATAATTTAATAATAATTTTGTACTAATAATAAAAATGCACGTAAATTTAATAACAATAATAATAATATAATAATCATTTCATACTAATAATTAATATTAGGGAAAATGACACTTTTCCCCCTATGTTATGTGTTTATAGCATTTTTCCTCCCTGTGTTATTAAAGTGGCAGTTTTTCCTTCTGAGTTATTTTAAAAGTGATAGTTTTCTCCCCTGTAATGTTAAATTGACATTTTTGCCCTTAAAAATAACTATTACATTTATTTTTATTCTCCAACCAATTATTACTGATATATATGGAAGATCACAGTTCGATACGAACCTAATCGAACACTGTAACAATTGAACTTAAATAGTATAGACGATTATGGTTACAATTCAGAATTGAAAAAATAAAATAAAATAATTTTTTTAATTTAGACTATTTTTAAATAAGAAATAAAATTATAAAAATAAATAAATAAATAAGTTTTGATTGGCGGTTCAAAATCGAAATTGGAATCGAACCGTACCGATTTATCAAAATAAGTGTTTTATCATTTTCACTATATATCACTGTGGTTAAGTTCCGGTTTACGGTTCAACAATTATTTAATTTTATTTTTTCGATTCTGAATCGTAACTAGAAGCTCCATACTATTTCGGTATGGTTGCTACAGTGTTTGGTTAAATTCGAACCGAATCGTGATCATCCATACATACAAGTAATAATTTGTTGGAGAAGAATAATAAATAAAATAATTATTTTTAAAGGTAACAATGTCAATTTAACATTTCAGGGATAAAAACTACCACTTTAATAACACAGAGGAAAAAAATACTATATGCACATAACATAGGGGAAAAAATATCATTTTCACTTAATAATAATAATAATAATAATATAATAACAATTTCATATTAATAATGACTAATAATAATATTATAATAACTATAATAATAATATTATTGATAACTTTAAAAAAAAAAAAAAAACATAAATCTGCAAGGCAGCGAATAAAATCATATTCGCTGCCAGTACGCTGCACAAGGCAGCGAATTATTCGCTGCCTTTGCGCTGCAATGGGTCTTCGGCGAAGTGACCCTTCGCTGCAACTGTGCAGCGAAGGGTCACTTTGCTGCACAGTACTCAAGCACCCCAAATTTTTTTAAAAAAATTATTTTATTTTATTTTTGTAACAAATAATTATTTTAATTAAATTTCTAGTTATTTAGATTGGTCAGAGACTTACCCTGCTTGAAAATCTATAATGGGATGATATGCTGGTTCATTGTTAAATTCCAATCGTAGAATAACTAGACTCGTGTGTGTGGGGGGGGCGTACACCATTGGTGATTGAGAATGATGATAAACGTCGCTAGACGATGTAGCGTATCGATTGAACGCGAATTGACTACCACTGCTTGCGAACAATCATGTTGCATTAGGTATTCATTCCATTTTTCATGTTGAACTTCACACAATATATTATGTTTTTAAAAAATTATCCTTTTTTTTTTCTTATGAAATACCACAATATTTAAGTTAGCCAAATGAATTAACATAGATGATGATGATGATGATGATGATAATAATAATAATAATAATAATAATAATAATAATAATAATAATAATGAACTACGAATAATAATAAACAATTCGTACTATTACTAATAATAATAATAATAAGGAAAAAGTGTCAAATAGGCTACTGAACCTATCGCTTTTGTGCAATTGGGCCAATTGCACAAAAGCGATAAGTTCAGTAGTCTGTTTGACACTTTTTCCTAATAATAATTATAACTTCGAGTTCATGGATGCACACAAACATTCCATTTTTTGTGTTCAACTTCACACGTTATTTTAAAAACTTGCCCTTTTTTTCTTATGAAATACCACAATATTTAAGTTAACCAAATGAATAAACCTAAATAATAATAATAATACAACTACAAATAATATCATTAAATTGGAATAATAAACTTATAATTAAAATAATAATAATAATAGTTTAATATTCTAATGAACATAGAAAAATATATATATTATTTGTATTATTTTACTTCGATCAAGTTAATGCATGCTATAGAATTATTGCTTTCTTACACAACATAACTCTCCAAACAACATAAAAATTTTTAAGTTCCTCGTAAAATATTTTATTTTAACTAAACCCTACACACTAATTAAATAATTAATTATACATTGACAAAATAAAATAATAAATATGATAATGACAAAGCTACAATAATATTACCGTTTTTTTTACAGGTTCACCTGAGAATAACAAGATCAATTTTTTTTCACGGTTCGTCCGTCACCGTCACCCGCTTCTAAATTTTGTTGTTGATTCTTGCTGAAACTCCAATCACTTGGAAAAGGGAAGTAGATTAAGAGGTTGGAACTTGGGAGTGAGTTTTAGAAAAATTTAACATGAGTTTTAGAAAATTTTAACGTAAAAAAAAATGAAGAAAGAAGAGAGGATTTATGAAGGTTGAGGAGAGAATTATTTTTGGCTACACAATTTATGAAGAAGGGTTAGAAA
>CM008343.1:35940455-35961243 GCA_002525835.2 Ipomoea batatas
GCAATTAAATATAATATTGAGCATGTACATTTATTTGATTATAAGATTAGTGCAAAAGTATCACTCAATTAATTGAATAATATATGACTTGTTTGTTTACAATTATCTTAAAAAGATCGATATTTAATACGGAGTATAACTTAAGTAATTATATTATTACAAAAATAAATATGAAAAAATGAGGAATAATTTAACTTTAATTATTACGGAGTATAAAAATAAATTCAACGACCAATATTTAGCTTAATTACCGTAATATGTAGTAATTATTAAGCAAATATTATTAGTCAATCACACTAAATTAATTATTTTTTGTTAACATGAATATCAATTCGTATATACACAAATTATTATTATTATTATTATTATTATTATTATTATTATTATTATTATTATTATATATTAAATATGTTCGACCTTCTGTAGTGTTCATGTCACAGTGAAATATTAATATGTGCATTTCTTTTTTCCTAATATTTCATTTCCTTTTAAATATATTCATTTCATTTTCCATTCATAAAAAGAATTAATATTGATCTCCATTCCTTTTTCCTTCATAACTTTTTCCTAATATTTCATTTGTTGGTTACTATTTTTTTCATATGAAAAGTTGTGTTATATTTCCAGTGAAATGTTAATATATTTCTTTCGTTTTTCCTAATATTTCATTTTCTTATAAATATATTCATTTCCATTTTCCTTCATAAAAAAATTAATATTCGCATTTCCATTTTTTTTCCTTCATAACTTTTTCCTAATATTTCATTTGGTGGTTACTAATTTGTTCGTAGAGAAAGCTGTGTTATATTTCAGTGAAATATTAATATGTTCATTTCGATTTTCCTAATATTTCATTTCCTTTTGAATATATATATATATATATTCATTTCCTTTTTCCTTCATAAAAAGAATTAATATTATTTTACATTTCGATCTTTTTTCCTTTATAATTTTTTCCTAATCATTCATTTGGTGGTTACTAATTATTTCGTAGGGAAAAGTTGTGTTATATTTCCAGTGAAATATTAATATATTCATTTCATTTTTCATAATATTCCGTTTTTCTTTTGAGTATATTCATTTCATTTTTCCTTCATCAAAACAATTAATATTGCTTTCCATTCCTTTTTCCTGATAATTGCCAATTAATTGGCCTGATTCCTTGCCAATTAGTGAGAAAATATTAATAATAGATTCCCGTGTTATATTTCTAACCCCTCGGTTTTTCCGACAAAGTTAAATTCGAGAATAGTGATATAAGATTTTTTTTTTTTGCTATGACATTTAAGAGAAGACGGTTCGGTGCTCGAAATAATTTTGGATTAGTTATCGATAAGTTGCGAACTACGTACCGATCAAGAACCGAGAAAATTTTAAGGATGTAGATTCAGTTCGAATTTTTCTAGAATTTGGATTATTAAGTATCATACGATTAAGCCTGAATTTCTAGTTAGTTCAAGAAAAAATTCAAATGGACTGTAAGGGATAAATGGTTACGGACTCTTAACCTAAATTTAGCGGATTACCGGAAAATTCCCAAACTTGGTGATTTGTGACGGGAATATTTTTAGGATAATTTTGGTATTAGAATTTTCCCGAATTAAGTTATAATCCTCCGAACATTCATCTGATTTAAGCATAAACTGGCCAATTAGATTTGAGATCTTCTAAGGACTCCATGGGGTGTTGACATGTGGCAAGTAAATCTAGACTAAGATTGGGCATTTAATGTGGCATTAATGAGGTATGGAGGCAAATCTAGACTAAGATTGATCATTTAATGTGGCATTTATGAGGTATGGCCTAGTTGCACTTGTTACTTGATCTTCAAGAACAAAAACACACAAGATCACATCTCTCTCTCCCATTTTCGAATGATACACTTAGGGGAAGAAGAAGATAATTATTTTAGCTTAGTCTTCTATTGTGATCCAAGAACACCCTAGGCAATTCTTCAACTCCAAGGACTCTACTCTAGGTAAGAACTTCGGTTTTGTTCGGTTCTACCCCTTCTAAGACTTAAGCTTGAACTTAAGTGTTAATGTTTAGTGCATGAAAAATATTGTTATTGTGGTGATGTTGTAGGGGACTTTGAATCCAAGGAAAGATCTAGCACTTCTTCGGTTTTAGAAATCTTCTATTGAGGTAAGGAATCCCTTAAGTTGGCTCAATCACTTGAAGGTAGACAATTGCTAGGAAATTATATGATTAAGAATTTTTACATGAAAATTATGTGCTATGTTATAGATCTACAAGTTGGCTCAAAGAAACTACACTTTAATGTTTAGTAATTTTTGTATGCATGCTCATAGCTAATTTATGCATGTATATGTTGTATTTATGCCTATATAGGCTTATACTTGTAAAAATAGTGAAAAGAAATAAAGGTAGTCTCTGGCAGTAACTTCCGAGATTTATTGGGAAAAATTGGTAACGTATTTTGATCCTATTTTTTTTGTACATGTAGTTCTATAAGTGTAGAACTTACATATAAAATTTCATAATGATCGGAGTAGTATAAGTATGGTTTTCGCATTTTTTCTAAAACTGGTCCAGAGAGACAAACAGCACACTGCCAAGGGCAAAAAGGGAATTTTCTGTGTTTATTCGCGGATCAAAATGACCAAAACTTTTTATGGACATCAAGTACTATAAGTTGGGGTTCTACCATAAAAATTTCAAGTGAAAAAGAGTTCGGGAACTATTTTTACCGGCTCAATCTTTCGGACTGCGCCAAAAATTTTCTGGCAGACTTGGGGTGAATCGCGCGTCCATCGTCGTCCAGATTTACGGCGTCACGGCCGAAAGGCCGCACGCGTCCGCTGTGTGTCCGCAGCTGTGGCCAGCCGCGAGTCGGCGCGACGCGGACTCGTTTTTGACTTGTTTGTGACCCGGTTTTTCCCCGATGTTTTTAATCTCGAGTGTTGTGATATTTTGAAAGCCTACGGGCATCCGGGTGAATATTTTTGAAGGCAAATTATTATGTTTGTGTATTTTACTAACTTGGAGAATATTTGTGCATTGAAAATTATTATGACTCTATACTTGAATTTCTGTGATATGAATAACACTAACCTAAGTATGTGGGTTGGGGAAATATACTTGAGTAAGTATATTGNAAAATTGGGGTGTTACATGATCCTTCGCCGTCGCCGGATCAATATGAGTTTGATAGGTGGTGTCTTTTTCTATCAAGAAATGGTGTGGAGGAATTTAACTTATATTTATATTATGAAGTAGGGCCATATTTTCAGCTGCCATTTTGTTTACTCTCTTGCAGTACAATTAAGAAACTGATAGTTGAAGGTCCTTATGTTGATTTGCCTTTAAATGCTTGTGGTATATTTTCCAATGTCACTTCATTAGCTTTCTTGAATGTTGTATTTACCCGCAATGTTAATGGAATCACCTCTAGTATTAGTATTCCTAAGCTTGAGAAGCTGGCTCTTGAGGATTGTGTAGGGATTGATACGTTTGAGATCAGCCCTCCAAAGCTTGAAATCTTGTCTGTTATTGGGTCTATTGATGATAACGTTGATTCGAGATGGTTGGCACTGCATTTGAAAGCCATTAAGACTCTTTGGTTGTGTGGCTCTTCGTTGTCGGTGAGAATCTAACTCATTTTACTTGGCAAATGGATGGATAGATATAATTCTTTACCTTTTGGCTTGTTAAAGTTATTGTGGTGGCTAATTTTGTTTCTTAATTCCTATTTTTCAAGTGTATGCGTGTATCTATGTTTCCAACTGCAATAAATCTGCGAGTGCTGAAGCTACATGAATTAAATTTTGGTAATCGAAAGCAGCTCACCGGTTCTATGCAATTGCTTCAAAAATGCCCCAACCTATGTGAATTCAGATTATGGCGCTTATGGTAGAGTATATATTTGGCAATCATGTATGATTCTTCTTGTTTTGCTTTTTCTAATGCCTCACAGTTGTGCTTGCTTTACATTTCTTCTTGAGTTATAGTGTGGTTGGATGGATGATAAAGAAATGAACGATGCTGCTTCAAGGCTTTTGGAGGATCAAGACAATTGCTTATTTATTCAAGAGCTGATGCTTAACACAATTAAGATTGAAGCATTCATTCATAAATATGCACTCGAAATGCTTTTTATGAAAACGCTGCTCTCAAAATCCCATGTGCTAGAGAGAGTTGTTATTCTTAAGTCTAGGTTTATGAATGCCTCTGATGTTAGAAAATTCCAAAGGAAGTTGGAATGCTTCCCTCGTGCATCTCCAAACGCACAAATTGTCTGCACTGGTGCGTGTATGAGTGAGACTGGATGGATACCCATGGTGTTAGACTGTTAGGCTATTAGACTGAGGTATTTGTAATCGGCTAGCGTTGTGGGCAATTAAGAATGTCCCTATATTTGCTTTTGTTAATAACTGTCAACAATTTCTTCTCATCTTTTTGTTATGCATGAGGAAAAATTAAAGCTCCCACATAACATTAAAGCTCCTATGCTTGCCCTGAAGGCCTTGAATTTTAGCCTACATTGCTTATATGCTTCCAACACTAAAATTTGACTGCCTCATTATATGTCTTAGGTTCAGAATTAGAGGAGATACAGTGATGAATACTCTGTGGCTGTAAAGAGTGTGGAGAAGACCTGCCATTTATCACAGAATCACAATAATAATCTTGTAATCTAACAGGAATATACCTTTGTCTTATAGATCTTCTAGGCTGAATATTACGAGATTCATTTTGTGTTTCATCTGGCAAACCACTCTCTGTTGTTAAATTTTGAGTTGCAGGCAACGAGCTGTATCACCCAAAGTGGTTATAATCATCCGAAAAGGATATCACTGGCAGAGAGGGATTAAACAAATCATGTGCCTTACTTGCTGAAGGATTCTTAGCATCATTTTTGTCTTGAAGGGAAACACTTGTTCATAAAAATGTACATGCCCAGATATGAAAACTGAACCATCTTGTACATTATCCTACACACCTTATATTATGGCCCTGTTTGGTAAATGGTTGTTGGCTGATTGGGTTGGCTGTTTGGGTTAGAAGGTATGATTTGTTAATAACATTGGCTGATTATAGAAAGTTGTTTAGTAAAATTGGCCGTTAGCATCAGCTGTTTGGTATAATTTTTTTTCTCAAAAAGCTAATTGAAAAGCCTGCCTTGAGTAGCCTTTTGAATTTTAGTATTTTGGAGTTACAAAAAGCTTATTAACCAAACAACTAATAATGGTCAAATAAGCCAAAATTGGCTGATAGGCTGATTATTTACCAAACAGGACCTATGACTTCAATGCATTTGCATTTCGCCATTGTTGTTTGGTTGTTTACCACCTTGTTGCCACTGATCCAATGACTGCAAGAAAGGATATAATAAGTGAGCTTCCAGACAATGTAAAGGACAAGATTTTAGAGTGTTTTGCCCACTCGAGACGCTGCCAGAACTTCTCTACTCTCGACTCACTGGAAGCATATATGTTTGGTTGCACCATGGACGACTTGTGTTTGATACCCACTTCTTGGAATGTCTCAGAAAATGCGAGGGTGATAAACCCGTGGGGCTCGTCAACATTATAAATCACATTCTCTTGAACCGTGCTGGTCCGGTTAAGAAATTCAGTCTCTGCATTTCTTGCCCGGAATTGGAAGGTCTTAAGCCGCAGCAGTCAGACATAGATCGTTGGTGCCTTTATCTATCAAGAAATGGAGTTGAGGAGCTTAATATCACTATATTTGGAGAACAGTATAAGTTGCCATCTTGTATAATCTTGTGTCGAACAATTAAGCAATTGAAACTTGGGGGTTTCAATTTTGATATTGATTGCCCTGGAAATGGTGCTGGTTTGCCTGGTTGTATATTTCCTGGCACTTCATTAGTTTTCAATGTTGTTGAGTTTAAGAGTAGAATTAATGGAGTTGTCTCTAATCTTGAGAAGCTTTCTTTCCGTTTTTGTGTTGGGATCACTAATTTTAAGATATGTGCTCCAAAAGTAAAAAGCTTGGATTTGACTTTTGTTTTTCATGCGTTTAAACCAAGAGGGTTGTTTCCTCTTTGCGTCAATTTGTTATCGGTGAGAATCTTTACTTTCTCCTCATCTTAATAAAAGTATGTATGCGTACACGACTAGTTCCATTGGGCGTTAGAGGTTTGTGTGGGGTAGATTGGAGGGAGAGATCAGAGAGCTACAGTGGAGAAGATCGAGATGAAATGCTTAGTGTAGTTCAAGTAAGATAATAATAATAAAATGGCTAAAGTGTCATTCCACACCATGAACTATATTATATTATTCATGCCGCACCTTAAACTTTCATAACGTCCATTTTGATACACAAACCATTAATTTTTTTTTCATCTACCATTTTTGACACATTACCAATTTACTATGATGACATGGCACAGATAATTAGCTTATGTGGATCTTCTTTTTAAGTCAACCCAAAATTTTTAAGTAAACCCCAAAAATCAACGTCTCACGTTGCCCCTCCCCTATGCCTTCAGCCGAACCAGTGCTCACTAGACCAAATCACCACAGCCCCTCCACAATCCACTACTCCTCCCCTCCCTTGCAGCAGCGTGCGCCGAGCCCATCGACGACCTGCCTAGTGGTGACCGCAGTTCATTCCGGTTCCGACCCGCCGGTTCACGGTTCTAAGCTTACACAAACCCAGAACCTTATATAAAGGTTCTGGTTCCTGTTCAACATGAATTTTTTTTGTTTATTTTAGTATATATAGTTATACATAATATGTTTTGTTATTATAAAAAAACATATTATAAATTTTTATTATTATTATTTTGGCTATTGTCTACTGGCAGTATCTATATATAATTTTTTAATATATACATTTAGCTATTGCCAGTAGCTAAATGCCTAAATATAAGAATTTTTTTTTTATTTTACGGTTCCGGTACCGGTTGTTGGGTTGGAGAAGGTTTAGAAGAAAACAAAAACAAAATTCAAAAAAAAAAGAAGAAAAAAATGTCCAAGTTAGCATAAATTACTTATAACTTGTAGGTAACTTGTAAAAATTGCTAGATGGAAAAAAATTAATGGTTTATGTATCGAAATGAACGTTATAAAAGTTCGTGGTGCGGCCTGAATAATCCAATATAGTTCATGGTGCGGAATGACACTTTAGCCTAATAAAATATAAAGTAAAATAAACATGTGGCATCCTAATCAACAAAAACCTGTTGTTAACCTGTTAAAAATGTCAATTGCACTTTTTTACTAAATTCGTAGATAATTGTGGAACTTATTTGTGTTTGATAGCTTAATTGCTATGCTCCAAATAATTCAATTGCCTATTTATATCTTTTTCCTTATTAACAAAAAAAAATTATCTTTTGTGTCGGTTAACCGTGTTTTTACACAAATTATACACACCCCTATTCTAGCAGTTCTTATATCGTGGACCGCGGTCCACAATGCATTGTGGACCGCGATCCCCAAAACGACGTCGTTTTGATTAATGAAACAGACGGATGAATTCGCGCCACTCACTTTCTTTTCATATATACTGCAGTTTCTTTTCATATATACTGCAGTTTCTTTTCATATATACTGCACTTTCTTTTCAACATAACTGCAGTTTCCTTTCAACACAACTGCAGTTACTTTTGGATATAACTATAGTTTCATTCGATAATATACAACTGTAGTTATATCAAAAAGTAACTGCAGTTGTGTTGAAAGGAAACTGCAGTTGTGTTGAAAAGAAAGTGCAGTATATATGAAAAGAAAGTGTAGTATATATGAAAAGAAAGTGAGTGGCGCGAATTCATCCGTCTATTTCATTAATCAAAACGACGTCGTTTTGGGACCGCGGTCCACAATGCATTGTGGACCACGGTCCACGATATAATTTGCGCTATTCTAGGGCTTATGGATTTCAGCCCTGCGACTAAGCGGTCTCTCTACTTTCTCGGTCTCTCCAGTCTCCACTCAGCTCCACCGGCGGCCGGCCTTAAATTAGTCTTCCCCGTCTGGCGTCTGCTACTCTGCTCCGTTTCCGTTCCGCTTTGCTAACCCGCAAAGGCCCAAACCAAACATCAGAGGTGAAGGATAGAACGATTTTAGCTTTTGATTTCGAGTGACGCCTCACTGTTCTTTCAATTTAATGGCTCGACGTCGGCGACTCAAAACCTTACCGGATGCAAGTAGGGATTTAATAAGTGAGCTGCCGGTAGAGGTAAAACACAGAATTTTGGAGTGTTTGCCCACCCGAGACGCCGCCAGAACTGCTCTGCTCTCAAGGCACTGGAATGATGTTTGGTTGCAGCATGAGCGCCTTGTGTTGGATCGGAAATTCTTGGGAAGTGTCAAGCAGAAACAGCGCCAAGATGATGACGATAGAACCCTTGTGAACATAATCAATAATATCCTCTTTTTCCGTACTGGGCCGGTTACGAAATTTACTCTAGACATAGACATTAGATATGATCCTGAGCTGCACAATCTGATTTCGATAATTGGTGTATTTTTCTATCAAGAAATGGTGTGGTGGAACTAAACTTATCTTTATTTAGTGATCTAGAGTGGGATTATCAGCTGCCATTTTGTTTACTACTGATAGTCGAAGGTCCCTTTATTGATTTACCTCTAAATGCTTGTGATATATTTTTCAATGTCACTTCATTAGCTTTCTTGAATGTTGCATTTGACCGCAGTGTTAATGGAATTGTCTCTAGTATTAGTATTCCTAAGCTTGAAAAGCTAGCTCTCGAGTATTGTGGAGGGATCAATACGTTTGAGATCAGCCCTCCAAACCTTGAAATCTTGTCTATTATTGGTTCTATTGAAGATTACGTTGATTCGAGATGGTTGGCACCGCATTTGAAAGCCATGCCATTAAGACTCTTTGGTTGTGTGGCACCTCGTTGGAGGTGAGGATTGAGGATCTGCCTCGTTTTACTTTATGCAAATGGATGGATAGATACAATTCTTTACCTTTTGGATTGTTAAAGTTCTTGTGGTGGCTAATTTCCTATTTTTCTAGTATATGCGTGTATCTATGTTTCCAACTGCAATAAATTTGCAAGTGCTGAAGCTATATGAATTAGATTTTGGTTGTCAGAAGCAGCTCATAGTATGAGGTAGAGTATATATTTGGCAATCATGTATGATTTTTCTTGTTTTGCTTTTTCAAATGTCCTCACAGTTGTGCTTGTTTTTCATTTCTTCTTGAGTTATAATTCCGTGGGAAGGATGACCAAGAAGCTGCTTCAAGGCTTTTGGAGGATGGAAACGGTTGCTTATTTATTCAAGAGCTTCAGATGCTTAACACAATTAAGATTGAAGCATTCAGTGATCAATCCGCACTCGAAATGCTTTTTGTGAAGACGCTGCTCTCAAAATCCCCTGCGCTAGAGAGAGTTGTTATTGTGGAGTCTTTGCATAAGAATGCCTCCGAGGTGGTGAGAAAAATCCAAGGGAAATTGGAATGCTTCCCTCGTGCATCTCCAAACGCACAAATTGTCTGCACTGGCGCGCGTATGAGTGAGGACTGGATGGATACCCATGGTGTTAGGCTTTATTAATGTTGTAACTATCCAGATCCTCCAAAAGTCTTGAAGCAGCTTTTATGTATTTGAAAATAAAGTGATCATTCTTGAATTTGAGTCTACTGCTTGCTTGCAGATTAAAAAATCCCGCCCTACAAAATGATGCTTACTAAAGAACTTAGGATCCAAGGTATCATCCTAGTTTATCTTAAAAAAAAAAAAAAATCAACTCTCACCACAACCGTTGCTTACATTTCTTAAGTTGTATCCAAACTGAAACCATGGAGCTCCACTATAATAAATTCATAAAACCCGATAACCAACCGGTCTCTCATTTATGTTTGATCTTATATACCCATTTTGCAGCCTATTGGAGTTTTCCCATGCCAGGAGGTAAATCAGTAAGTGTCCTTGCATGCTTGTCCTGAAGGGCTTGAATTTCAGCCTACATTTCATGTTTCCAACACTAAAGTTTGACTGCCTCATTATATGTCTTAGGTTCAGAATTAGAGGAGATGCAGCAATGAATACTCTGTGGCCGTAAAGAGTGTGAAGAAGACCTGCCATGTATTACATAATCACAATAATAATCTTGTAATCTAACAGGAATATACCTTTGTCTTGTAGATCTTCTAGGCTGAGTATTATGAAATTTATTTTTGAGTTTCATCTGGCAAACCACTCTCTGTTGCTGAATTTTGTGCTGTAAGTGAAGGTGCAGATGATGGAACACCTAAAGTGGAATGACCATCGGTGGCTATATCACACTACATTGTCACCCAGGTTAATTATAATCATCTGGAAAGGATATCACTGGTAGAGAGGGATTAAACAGATCAAGTGCCTTACTTGCTGAAGGATTCTTAGCATCATTTGTCTTGAAGGGAAACACTTGTTCATAAAAATGTACATCTCTAGATATGAAAACTGAACCATTTTGTACATCATATAAAATATTCCCTTTTACATTAGCAATGAAAATGCACTTCCTTCCTCTTGATGCATGCCATTTTATGTCTTAACTGTGGCTGTGTGGATGCCTAAACATAAACTGTAAGGGGAGAGCTGCTTGGAATCTCAAAGCTCTAGCTACGTCCTACGTTTAACACATGTTGATGCTTTAATTTCTCGTGCCGAACAATTAAGCAATTGATACTTGGGGGTTTCAATTTTTGATATTGATTGCCTGGTAAATGGTGTTGGTTGTATATTTTCTACCGGCGTCACTTCATTAGTTTTCTATGAGGTTGAGTTTAAGTGTAGAATTAATGGAGGAGTCGTCTCTAATCTTGAGAAGCTTTCTTTCCGTTTTTGTGTTGGGATCAATAATTTTAAGATCTGTGCTCCAAAACTGAAAATCTTGGATTTGACTTTTGTTTTTCATGCGTTTGAACCCAGATGGTATGCCTGCATGAACACCTCCATTGATGTGCGGGCAGCTCAATTGGGCGTTAGATGAATAGATGGTGTCAGAATTGTATGTTTGTGTGTAGTAGATTGGAGGGAGGGAAAGCTATAGTGTGGGAGTTGTATTTTCTTGAGTGAGAGTTTCACAAAACTAATTTGGTGGGCACCTAACACGGGTTCTCCTACCTTGGACCACTATGTTAATGTAGTCTACTGTCTACCCCTCCACTATATCCAATTTTATTGGGTCTAGGGCGAAGAAATTTTGCCTTTCGAAGGCTAAGATTTTTTTTTTTTTTGGCCTTCTGGCTTGTTAGAGTTCTTCTCATGACTAATTTTTGTTTCCTTTACTGTTTTTAAGCTTGATGATGTTGCAGTAGTCGCACAGGAGTTCCCAAAAACAAATCTGCAAGTAATATGGGTGATAGATTCAAACTTTGGTCAGATCACTGTTTCTTTGGAATTGCTTAATTGAAAGATTCCCCAACCTGAAGATTTAAGCACAAAACACGCTGGTAAGACATGTGAACTACTGAAATCATGTGATTTTTTTCTCAAATTCACTCACGGTTGGATGTATTCTGTGAGAGATTTATATAGTAATGAGTACTTAAATCATCTGTTTTTTCCCTCAAATTCTCCCCAGAAATATCTTGCAATGGGGCATCGAAATCTTCCCATAAAGTATTAGGAATGGGATATCAGAATATCCCTTTTTGAAAATTTACAGCAACCACCCATAATCTCCATTTACTCACCATTATTGCTTATTTTGAGAGATGGTATCTACAGTATTAGCTCTAGAGAATTTTGAGATTTTTCATCTTTTCTTCTCCTTGTTGAATTATCTAGTTGCAGCTCGAGTAATTTGTCAACAAGTTTTATCTAGGTTGCTTATATAGGGTGATTAAAAACATGTAGGAAAGTGTATCTCAATTCTCATACACGCTTGGAGTGGTTTGATTCTTTAATTTGTTTTCCCTAACATGTTTTTCATTCTTGTCGAGTTATAGTCGAGTAGATGGATTGACAAAGAGGCTACTTCAAGACTTATGAAGGATTCTTGCTTTATCAATCATGATTTGAAGATGCTTAAGAAAATAATCAATATTGATATATAGGCTGTTTAGCAAATCCATATTGAAACTATATTTTTATACAATTAGCACTGCTCTTTCCCAAATCTTTGAACTGCTTTAGTTTTAACTTTTAAGTTGGTCTAGTGGCACCCGGTGTCCCGGTTTACACTCCCACATGGATGATGTGAGTGGGTTCGAGCCTCAGTGGAGGCAACTGTTGACTCTGGGTTCGAGCCTCAGTGGAGGCAACTGTTGACTCTTTGTGCTTCAGTAGGTTGAGAAAGTAGCTATGAACAGATACTACATTGAGAAATCCAGATGGTTACATCATTAATCAAGATTGATTCATTTACTAGATCTAAACACGAAATGCTTTTTGTGAGAATGTTGCTCTCGAAATCCCCTACCCTAGAAAGACTTGTTATTAAAAAATATGAGAATATGAAAGCTTGCACGGCGGGTATAATTCAGTGGCAATTGTTGTGCTTCCCTTGTGCATCTCCGAAAGCTCATATTATCTGAGTGGACTGGAGCTCTAGGTGTAGAGTGATTGGATACCCATACTATTTGGATATATAAAGTATGTAAACATTACTATATGAGATTGCTTTTCCTATGTGCATGCAAGTCTCACTAGTACATATCAGAATTGCACATCCGTCACTGTTGTAAATGATTTTGGAGTAGAATAGAACCTGATTTGAATATTAATCTTGTAATCTAATATGAATATACCTTTGTCTTCTAGATGTTCTAGGAATTCATTTTTGAGTTTCATCTGGCAAACCACTCTGTGTTGCTGAATTTTGTGGTGTAAGTGAAGGTGCAGATAATGGAACACCTAAAGTGGCTATATCACACTACAGGTTATAATCATCTGAAAAGGATATCACTGGTAGAGAGGGATTAGCCTTTTAGGAATTTACTATGGTTCGAAATCTTTGTATGGAACATAGAAAAGTAGTAATTTGATTAAAAGAATATATGTTTCATTTGCATTCTGCCACTGTATGTGGCTCATTCTAATGACTAATGCTTATTTTATTTGTTTTAATATATCTTTATTGTTTTCACATTCACAAGGCCAGGTGATAATCAAATTGGTTCCTCAGCTCCTTCAAGCAAATCAAGCATGCATCTTTGAGCCCACAACTGTCTATTTGGTTTTTCCAACACTTGTAAGGGTCTTTCGAATATGAAGATGCTTAACACAATCAAGATTGAATCATTTAGTGGACCGACACCTAAAGTACTTTATGTGAAGATGTTGCTATCAAAATATCCCGCATGCAAAAGATGGAGCTAAATGGGATGTGAAAGCTTCCTTGTGTGGGCCTTGAAAAATGATTTTATTTCTATTTTATTTCCGCATGCAAAAGAAATTGAGTTGTTATACCATAGATCGGGGTCCATCTTGTAAGGTCGGACCTGGTCCTAAACGACGTATAACTTATGTATTTTAGTATTGGAATTGTGAACTTTTAGAATATAAATTGTGTTTCTAAGTCAAAACACATAACAACTGTAGAAGAGAATTTGTGAATACAATACATAGTATGTAAATAGTGTGTATGTAGTATTTGAAAGGAATTTGTGAATAGAAAATAAGGTAATCGATTACATATATGTTAACATTATGTTCATAGTAGGGATGGCCGAATGGCAACGGGGCGGGGACGGGGAGTCCCGTTCCCGAAACCCCGACCCCGTCCCCGACGGGGAATGGAAAATAGTCCCCATCACCATCCTCGATCAATTGTTAGTCAACATCTTAAATTAGTGTAATTTTAATTTTTAAAAATTATGATTTTAATTTTAAAAAATTAATACACACACACATACACACACACACACACACACACACACACACACATATATATATATATATATATAAATTTTGTATATAATTTTTTATAATTCTTAAGTATAATAATTATTCGGGGACGGGACGAGGATCCCCGCAGGGAAATGAAAAATTTTTCCTTCCCCGTCCTCGATCAACGAAAATTTTCTCCATCGTCATCCCCATTTTAGACAGGGCGGATCCCCGTTTCAGACGAAGACGGGGATCCCCGGCAGAGACGGGACACATTGTCATCCCTAATTCATAGTATACAAATTGTGAATTTTTAAAAGGTAAATTGCGAACATTTGGGCATGGATCTACAAAATAATTTGCGATAAAAATTATATTGGGCAGGGTAGTGGGCTAGATACAATATCAGCCCACTGTTGCCGCCAAAGGCCCAAACCAAGTTTCCAGTATTCTTCCAAACTCAAAAACATCTAGGAAGTAGACAAGGGTTTCTGACACTTCCAATCATTATACCCTGCACCACGGTGCACATAGCAATGTGCACCACGTACGTAAAACGACGTCGTTTTGGTGTTAGTGGACGCGGACGCGAATGACTCCAGAGAATTCATTATCTATAATACACATAATCATTATCTATAATACACAGAACGTTTGCCTAGAATACACAGAATGTTTGCCTAGAATACACAGAATATTGACACAAAATACACAGATGTTAGTTGACGTGAATGACTTCAGAGAATTCATTATCTATAATACACATAATCATTATATAGAATACACAGAACGTTTGCCTATAATACACAGAATGTTTGCCCAGAATACACAGAATATTGACACAAAATACACAGAACTCATCCTCCTAACATTCGAATGCACAAACACACAGAACTCATCCTCCTAACATTCGAATGCACAAACACATCACAACCTGTGTTAATAACATGAATACACAGAATATTGACACAAACACATCACAACATGTGTTACTAACATGAATACACATAACGGTTGCCTAGAATACACAGAACGGTTGCCTAGAATACACAGAATGATTGCCTATTTGCCTGAAATACACAGAATATTAACATAAATACAGACACCGGGCGAAACGAGAAAAGTGATTTCCAAAAAAACGAATGATTAATTTACAATGCTCAAAACGACGTCGTTTTGGTACGTGGTGCACATTGCTATGTGCACCATGGTGCATGATATATGGTGCATGATATAATTTGCCTGACACTTCTCCCTAATCTCTTTTTTCTTCCCAAATTTCTTCCGTTTCCAAAACTCGTGGGCTGAATTGGAATCGAAATCGAGCGATTTTAACTTGTATTTCCAAGGCGGGTACTGGTCCCCAGTCCCGCCCGTCATCATGAGTGCTATAAGCTGGAACTGTCGTGGCTTGGGCAATCCACGAACAGTTCGCGAAGCTGTGGACTTGGTGTCCAGTAAGAAGCCGGATTTTCTTTTTCTTATGGAAACTAAGGTTCCCCGTATTCATGCTGATCGTTTACGGGTGAAGCTTGGTTTTGATGGTCTCTTTTATGTTAATAATGTTGGTCTGAGTGGTGGTATGGCACTGTTTTGGAGGAAAAATTGTACGGCTCGACTTCTTTGTTTTTCGAAAAATCATATTGACGTGGAGGTTACTGTTGAACAATCCCCGAGCTGGCGCATGACATGTTTTTATGGCTTCCCGGAGCGTAGTAGAAGAAGGGAGTCTTGGGATTTACTGCGTTCATTAACCTCTTTGTCTGATTTGCCATGGGTTATCCTCGGAGATTTTAATGATCTTCTATTTCAGCACGAGAAGAGGGGTGGAAACCCTCATCCGGATGCCCTCCTTCGCGGTTTTGGGGAGGCGATGGATGACTGTGGTTTGACTCAACTTCCTTTACAAGGCTACCAGTATACATGGGAAAGGGGAAGGGGGACTGAGGGTTGGATGGAGGAGCGGCTAGATAAGGTTCTAGCTAATTCGAGTTGGAGAAGTCTGCAGGAGGGAGCTTATGTTGAGAACATCATTACTAGATCTTCTGACCATTCGGCCTTATTCCTAGGTCTGAATGGTAATGCTATGAGGAGAGGTGGAGTCCCTAGAGGTTTCAAGTTTGAGATGGCATGGTTGTTAGATGAGGGGTGCCGGGAGGTGGTTCAAAATGCCTGGCAAGATGGTATGCCCGGTGGATTGTTGCATTGCTTGCAGTTCTGTGGAGAGAGGCTCCAGAAGTGGGGTGGTGATCACTTCCACAAGTTTGGCCTCCAGTTGAAGGTCTTGCGTAGGGCACAATATCAGCTTAGGGCCAGACGTGACCCTGAGTCCTTAGCTGAGTTTCAGCGTCTAGAAGATCAGATTGTTCGTCTGGAGGCCCAGGAGGATATCTTCTGGAGGCAACGAGCGAAGCAACACTGGCTGAAAGGGGCTGATGCCAATACAAGATTCTACCACAGGTACGCCTCTGCTAGTAAGAAAAAGAATACATTGTCTAGATTGAAAAATGATGTGGGTATATGGGTGGAAGGGGAACCGCTCAAGTCTGTTGTGTTAAATTATTATGAGAATATTTTCCAATCTGCTGGTTCGGTGTTAGATGAGTCTTTTTTTAATTCCATACCCTCACGGGTCACCCCCTCTCAAAATGTTTCATTGTTACGCCCTTTTGAGAATGCTGAGATTAAGGAGGCATTATTTTCGATGTTTCCGGACAAGGCTCCTGGGCCTGATGGGATGAACCCGGGTTTCTACCAGCATTATTGGGATGTAGTTGGTGGAGATGTGACTGATTTCGTGCTACATTGTTTGAACTCCTGCTCCTTCCCGGAAGGCCTTAATGCAACTAATGTGGTCTTGATCCCCAAGAAGAAGGTGCCTGAAACTGTTTCTGATCTGAGACCCATAGCATTATGTAATGTGGTGTATAAGGTGATCGCTAAGGTTTTAGCGAATAGGATGAAGCCATTGCTGGACAATCTTATCTTTGAGTCTCAGAGTGCATTCATCCCAGGTAGACTCATAACTGATAACATCCTTATAGCTGCAGAGGTAGGTCACTTCCTCAACAGAAAGCAAACCGGGCTGGTTGGCTGGGGGGCTCTGAAATTGGACATGGCAAAGGCATATGATCGTATGGAGTGGCCTTTCTTGCGTAGAATGCTACAAGTCCTGGGTTTTGCGCCTAGGTGGGTTGAATTATTAATGCTTTGTGTCTCTACAGTGTCATACAACTTTCTGATAAATGGAGCCCCCAGTGGGGAGGTGGTACCCTCTCGTGGATTACGCCAGGGTGACCCTTTATCCCCATACTTGTTTATCATTTGTGCGGAGGGTCTATCATTGTTGTTGCAGAAAGCCCAGAGTGAGGGGTCAATTCGTGGTTGCAGAGTGGCTAGGGGGGCCCCCCCTATCTCACATCTGTTTTTTTGAGATGACAGCCTCCTATTCTTTAGAGCCAATGCACAGGAGGCAGGAGCAGTAAAGCATTGCTTGGATTTATACGAGAGCATGTCTGGTCAGGCAGTCAATTATCATAAATCAAGTGTCTGTTTTAGCAGGAACACGAATGCCACATTACGAGAGGAAGTAGGAACGGTTCTTGGGGTGGTTCAGGCACCGAACTTTGGAAAATATTTGGGTCTGCCAGCTTTTGTGGGAAGAAATAGAAGAGCAGCTTTCTCTTACATTGAGGACAAGATCAAGCAACGGATTGGGTCCTGGAATAAAAAACTTCTCTCACAAGCGGGTAAGGAAATTCTGTTGAAGAGTGTAGCTCAGGCTATGCCTACTTTCTCAATGAATGTTTTCCTACTCCCAGAGTCAGTATGTTTATCTATTGAGAGAACTATGAACCGTTATTGGTGGGGATCTGGATCTGAAAGAAGGATTCACTGGAAAGCATGGGACCGTTTGTGTGTACCTAAGAGGTTTGGGGGTTTAGGTTTCAAGGATCTGCGGGCCTTTAACTTGGCAATGCTGGGTAAACAGGCGTGGAGGTTTCTTTCTAAACCTAACTCTTTGGTAGCAAGGATCTATAAGGCAAGGTACTATCCTAGGACCTCTTTTATTGATTCTACTATTGGTAACTGCCCTAGCTACTGCTCGCGTAGCATCTTGGCTGCTCATGATTTAATTTCTTCTGGTGTGAGACGGAGGATTGGGGATGGGAAGTCTACACTCATTTGGGGTCACCCTTGGCTCCCGGATTCTCCCAGCCCAATGATACAAACTCCTATGCCTGGGCACCTTGCCGGTTCTTTGGTTTCTGGTTTGATTGACCCGGAAAGTAATGCTTGGGACGTTTCTATTTTAAATGACATATTTAATCCCGAAGATGTTTCACGGATTTTAAAGGTCCCTATTTCCCCAACCTATGAAGATTCGTGGTTCTGGCATGGTGACCCTAAGGGTTGTTATTCTGTAAAATGTGGTTACAGGGCCCTAATAGGAGATTATACTATGATGGAGGGAGATTTTGATATGTGGGTCTCCATGTGGAAAATTAAAGTGCCCCCAAAATGGAAAATCTTTTTATGGAGAGCTCTTAGTAACACCCTCCCAGTTACCACCAACTTGCTCTTAAAAAGAGTGGATGTTGATCCAACATGTCCAAAGTGTGGTCAAGCTCATGAGTGTGTCATGCATGCTTTGGTTTCTTGTGTTTTTTCACAACTTGTATGGAATGAGTCTAATTTACCTATCCCTCATGCTGTTGGTGACTCTTTTATTGATTGGTTCTCATCTATTCTACGTGATTGCTCTGAAGGGGAGGTTGGCTTTGTTACTGCAATCCTCTATTACCTGTGGCGAGGAAGGAATTCGGCAGTATGGGAAAGCTCTCTGCCGCTGCCAAAGAGGGTGGTGTCTTCGGCTGTAGCGGCGCTGCATGCATGGAGGGACGTCCATGGTGGCACCGCAGCTGCTTCCCAGACCTCACCTGCTGTGCACGAAGTTCTGGAGCAGCCTCATCTGGAGCTGCCAAGGTGCCATGTCGACGCCGGGTTTTGTGCGATCACTCACAAAGCAACGTTCGGGGCGGTGCTGCTTACGGCGGAAGGGGAGTTCGTGGCGGCATGTGCAGGACCCATCTTGGATTGCTTCTCGCCATTAATGGCCGAGGCAGTAGCCGTCAAAGAAGCTCTCTCGTGGCTACATGCTAAGGGCGTATCAACTGTTGTGGTGTTCACTGACTGCTCCTAACTTCGGTCATATTTGACATCGGTGACACCGGTTCTTTCTCATGTAGGCTATGCCATAGAGGCCAGTAGGGCTTTATTTTCCTCTTTTACTAGTTGTGTGGTTGGCTTAGTTCCTAGGTCACAGAATGTTATAGCACACACACTTGCGGCTGCTGCCGCTTCGCAGATTAGTACTTTGTACTGGGACTCTGTCCCTCCAGACTTTATTTCTGCTTTCTTTCATTAATCAATTGGTTGATTTGCTTTCAAAAAAAAAAACTTGTATTTACAGTTTAATGGCGAGCTGTCCTCGAAGAAAATTGGAGGCAGATGCAGGAAGGGATGTGATGAGTGAACTGCCAGCAAATGTGAAGGAAATGATTTTGGAGCGCTTGCCCACTCACGAAGTTGCAAGAACTGCTCTGCTCTCAACTCACTGGAGCAGGAAGTGGGGTTCCGAGATTATCTGAGATACATGACATGGCAGAATGAGAATATCGCTTTGGATACTCGCCCCGACAAGCACAACCTGACGGGTGAGCAGAGGATCTTGACTTTGTTGGTTGGGGAGAGTTTGTTGCCCAACCGGAACAACAGCCGACAGGTCACAGCTA
The DNA here is from genome assembly GCA_002525835.2 of Ipomoea batatas. Classification (NCBI taxonomy): domain Eukaryota; kingdom Viridiplantae; phylum Streptophyta; class Magnoliopsida; order Solanales; family Convolvulaceae; genus Ipomoea; species Ipomoea batatas. Next base: position 35,960,037 of record CM008343.1, read on the forward strand.
TCGAGTGTGCCTTTGCATACTTTCTGAAGCACAGAGTGAAGTTTGATCTGCCTACCCTGATGATCTTGCATATGGGCTTCTGCAAGACGGTTAAGAGGCGCAACCGGCCTTATGGAATGATTCTGAGTTGGTTATTTCAACAAAGGAGAGTCAATGTGACTGGGGAGTTGGTCAGGCAGCCGGTACACAGCGCGTTCAATGCGCCGAGCTTGCAGTTTTCTGGACTGTTCCAGGTCGAGGGGAACGAGTACATCACCGCTCATGAGCTGAGTAGGATGCCAGCCGCCGAGAGCAGGGAGCTGATCGAGCGCTATCATATCCCGCATAAGAGGTTGCGAGGTTTAGTTGAGCCCCAGCAGGCGGAGCAAGCAGGTGGTGATGAGGGAGAGGATGAGTCTGAAGAAGAGGCCGAAGAAGAAGAACCGATGGGTGAGGCCGACCAAGAGCACAGAAGGAAGGAGCAGCACGATCCTTTGGCTCCTACGCCACCAGTTGGCCCGGTACTCAGACAGCTGCAGGAGATGCAGCGCATGGTGGAGGCGAGGTTTGATTCGTTGGATCTGAGGGTAGATCGTGGGTTTCAGCGTTTGGGCTACATCGAAAATAAGCTTGGGATTGAAGTGCCACCGGAGTATCTACCGTCGTACCAGCAGCAGTACCCTTACCCTTACCCGTACCCTTATCCGTATCCACCTCACAGTCCAGGCAGTTCGTCTCAGGGAGGCCACCCAGGTTAGTTGTTAGTTTTCTCGCTAGTATTAGCACCGTAGTAGAACCCTGTAGTGTAGTTGAGTAGTTTAGTTTATGTTTTGCATGTTAGTTGGGTTGGGTAAGTTATGAGTCTAGTATGTGTTTAGTTAGTTGCATGTTAGAGTGCTTGTTGAGGTTAGAATTTGGTTGAGCAATCGTTCTTTTCGAATATTCCGTTGAATCTTCGTTTCCTTTGAATCGTTTCATTTTTCAAGTTCCCGTTAGCTTTGAGCTTCGGGGACGAAGCTCCTTTTAAGGGGGGTAGAGTGTAACACCCCGTAAATTCACTTCGAGCCTTCCGATCGTTAATTAATTCCTTGGGCAATTTAATTAATTCCAATTGGGCTAATTCTTTCCATTTAATATATATATTTGTGTATATAAATATTCAAGAGCCTAATTTAATTATTCTAATTAAGAGCCCAATTAATTGGATTATTCTTGTAAGGGATTTTTA
>CM008343.1:35972029-35993282 GCA_002525835.2 Ipomoea batatas
TTTAAAAAAAAGGAAAAAAAAAAACAAAAATGAAATACGACGCCAATTATTTATATTACTGAAATCGTATGTAAGTCTCTATTTTATTTTTTTATTTGCTAAATTTTTTTTATAAATTTAATTAACCTTTAACGTCGGTTTTTCATATAACCGACACTATATGTGATTTCTGTAGTAGTGCCTTCAGCCTTGCGACTCAGCCTTAATTTCGGTCATATGTAATTTCTCTATTGGCTCTTATTATATTTATTATTATTATTAGTATTAGTATTTTATATGCGCGATATGCAAAAACATATGCTCAATATTAATACTCATTAAATGAGAAGCAAGACACTCAATAAGAAATAAAGGAGGAGCATCCAACCACTCCTCGCAATCTGACTCAGAAACGGCTTCCAGAGCAACAGTGTGGCCGGCACGATTCGCAGATCACTTAACAAAATGAAATCAACACCATTAATCATTGATGCTATTTCTTTTATATCATCAATAACATAACCAAAAGTAGAAATAATAGAAACCGATCCAATAGCTTGGAAAACAATTTGCGAATCAGTCTCAACATCCACATCTCCCATTCCTGTTCCCTTGAGCTTGTCGAGTATATAATATATAAACATAAATGTGTAATTTAACTATTAACTTAGCCTTTTAGTTGAGACTGAGCGCATGCTTCAATTTGGTATATAGCCAATCTCATGGTAAAAGAGATTATGGTTTGCGTGTTGCGGATTTTTGCTTATTTATTCAGGAGCTGCAGATGCTTAACATAATTAGGATTGAAGAATTCAGTGATCAATCCGCGCTTGAAATGCTTTTTGTGAAAATGTTGCTCTTAAAATCCCCTGCGCTAGAGAGAGTTGTTATTGTGAAGTCTTGGGATAGGAATGGCTTTGAGGTAGCGAGAAAAATACAAAGGAAGTTGGAATGCTTCCCTCGTGCATCTCCAAACGCACAAATTGTCTGCACTGGTGTGAGTGAGGACTGGATGCATACCCATGCAGCGTTGAATACTATGTGGTCGTAAAGAGTGTGAAGAAGACCTGCCATGTATCACAGAATCTTGTAATCTAACAGGAATATACCTTTGTCTTGTAGATCTTCTAGGCTGAATAGTATGAAATTTATTTTTGAGTTTCATCTGGCAAACCACTCTGTGCTGCTGAATTTTGTGGTGTAAGTGAAGGTGCAGATAATGGAACACCTTAAGTGGCTATATCACACTACAGGTTATAATCATCTAAAAAGGATATCACTGGTAGAGAGGGATTAGCCTTTTAGGAATTTACTATGGTTCGTAATCTTTGTATGCAACATAGAAAAGTAGTAATTTGATAAGTTTCATTTGCATTCTGCACTGTATGTGGCTTATTCGTGCTTATTTTATTTGTTTAAGTGTATCTTCATTGTTTTCACATCCACATGGCCAGGTGACAATCAAATTGGTCCCTCAGCTCCTTCAAGCAAATCAAGCATGCATCTTTAATATGAGCCCACAACTGTGTAATTGGTTCTTCCAACACTTGTAAGGGTCTTCCGAATCTGAAGATATTTAACACAATCAAGATTGAATCATTTAATGGACCAACACCTGAAGTACTTTTTGTGAAGATGTTGCTCTCAAAATATATATCCTGCATGCAAAAGATGGTGCTAAATGGGATGTGCATATGCATTCCGCCATTGTTGTTTGGTTGTTTACCACCTTGGTGCGCGGCGGTGCGGATGACGTTTGTTGGTTTTATGACTTTTGGGTAGTCAAAGGCAGGCCAACACTACCTGTTAGAATAGCGAGAATATAGGAAATATGTAGGAAAAATATATGGAGAGAATATAGGTATTGTATTGCTCAGAATTGCTTCCCCCCTTCTCCATGTGTGGAGGGTCTATTTATACATATTTTGGGCCTAGAGCCCTACAAGGAATAAGAATCCTGGATCGTCCCATATTGGGAGTCCCTGTTATATTATAACTAATAAGCCCTAATCTTGTTAATATTACAAGTGCTAAGTCTAATCCTTATCGAACTCTTCTGTAGCTTTGTGTTGAGGGTCCTTCTTGGGCTTTCTTGATCCAATTGTTTTCTTGGGCCAGTCTATGTAGTCCAAGCCTAGTGTATTATCCATCAGCGGTGGCTGTGCACGGTTAACTCGACCGAGAAGACAACGAAAAGTTTACTCGGTGGAGTGTGGTTTTTAAATTTGGTTGTGCGACTTCGTTCAAACTGATGTATGATCTGATATGATTTAATTGAAAACCCTACGATGTCGGTTAATAAGACTAACCCTTATGAAACGATACGACGTTGACTATATGCATAACCGACGTAGTATCGCTTCATCGATTTTAAAAGTAAATAATAACAATAATACAATGTCAATTTGCGTACAAACTAACGTCCTATATGAAATTTAAAAATAAAACTAAAAATACTAAAATGAAATACGACGCCGGTTATTTATATTACCAAAATCGTATGTAAGTCTCTATTTTATTTTTTTATTTGCTAAATTTTTGTTTTAATAAATTTAATTAACCTTTAACGACAGTTTTTCATATAACTGACACTATATGTGATTTCTGTAGTAGAGCCTTCAGCCTTGCGACTCAGCCTTAATTTCGGTTATATGTGATTTCTCTGTTAGCTCTTTTTATATTTACTAGTATTTTATATGCGCGATGCGCAAAAACATATGTCCAATATATATATATAGAATTGTAATCATATGAGACAACCCCTTTAATGTGAGAAATAAGACAAATTGGGGGCCGTCCATCTTGTACTTTTTGATGGTTGAGATTAATCCTTTTTTCCTTTTGTATGTGTTTAATTTTAATTAGTAAGGGTTGTATTGTAATTGTAGATGTTTAATTTTTACTCTGGGATTTTAATGCATTTTTTTTAGGTGTTTTAATTTTGGTAGGAGTAGATTTTTTTTTCTTTTGCCATCCAGTCTCAACTTTTCCCTTCCTGGTCTTCTCTGCGGCATTGCTTTGGTTTTTCGATCATGGAGTTTGTTGATGGAGGTATGTTGTAGTTGGTCTTTATTTTATTTTTTTTTTTTTGTTTTCGGCCTTGTTTTCTCGTGTTTCGTGGTCGTATGGATCACGTTCTTGGTGTTTTCAATATTTTTTGGACTTCGCGGCTGTGTGCATATGTGTTTTAATCTGTGTGCATATCATACAGTTTGCACAGACACTGGTGCTGTTGGTCTGTACTGTCATTGTTTATTTTCCGTTTTGACATGTTGGTTTGTTGCTTTGTTTGTTTGGCGTATGGTATTTGTTGAGTTTTAATCTCCATTATTCGTTGTGGGTGTCGTGTACTGTTTTTTGTTGCGGTAGTTGCGACTTACTTGTTGGCGTCTGTTTGGTTATTCTAGGGTGGAGGGGTTCAGTATATATGCACATTGAGTTGTCTTTATATGCACATTGTGTCGTCTTTATGCAAGTGATGTTGGTTGCTTCCTTATGTTCTTTTACTTACAATGTTGTCTATTTTTTTCAGGGTTGTGTCCCCATGTAGCAGCATCATTTTGTGATGATGAAGTTTTGTCAGGTGGGAGTGGTGGGTCCAATGAATGTGTCATGAATCTCTCCCCTAGAGGGACAAAATATTGGATTCCGAGTTGTGACGAAGCTAGGCAGCCCTATGATGGTCAACGGTTTAGCAAGTTGGATGATCGTGTTGACTTCTATGTCCAATATGCTTGTACGGTTGGGTTTGATGTTCGTCGTAGCACTGAAACAAAGGATAGGATGGGTAATGTATTGAGGAAGTATTTGGTGTGTTCTCGCGAAGGTTTCAAGCAGCCTGCTAAGGATGTTTGTCCGGTAGGTGAGGGGGTCGGTGATGGTTCCATATCACCGAAGAGACGTCGTGTTACGAATAGGGTTGGTTGTAATGCCAAGATCATTTTGAAGCGTATGGGTATATAAGATCATTTTGGAGGATAGAAACAGTTGCTTTCTGCATATGCTTAACACAATTAAGATTGAAGCATTCAATGATCAATCCGAACACGAAATGCTTTTTATGAAAACGCTGCTCTCGAAATCCCCTGCACTAGAGAGAGTTGTTATTGTGAAGTCTTGGCGTAGGAATGCCTCCGAGGTGGTGAGAAAAATCCAAAGAAAGTTGGAATGCTTCCCTCGTGCATCTCCAAATGCACAAATTGTCTGCACTGGCAATGACAATGCGCGTATGCATGAGGACTGGATGGATACCCATGGTATTAATCTTTTAGAAACTTATTATGGTGAATCTCCATGGGTTCTATTTGGTTGCAGCTTAGAAATGTAAGCAAAGGTTTTGTTGGGAGTTGAAATGTTTTCTAAGTTGTTAAGCAAGCATTGTGGGCAGTTAAGAATGTTCCTATATTTGCTTTTGTTAATAAATGGTTGTCCTGAAGGGCTTGAATTTCAGCTTACATTGCATGTTTCCAACACCAAAATTTGACTGCCTCATTATATGTCTTAGGTTTAGAATATTATGAGATTCATTTTTGAGTTTCATCTGTTGCTGAATTTTGTGCTGTAAGTACAGTGAAGGTGAACACATAAGGTGAATGACCATCAGTACTTATATTATAATCACTAGCAGAGAGGGATTAAACAAATCATGTGCCTTAATTACTTGCTGAAGGATTCTTAGCATCATTCTTGTCTTGAAGGGAATCTCAAAGCTCTAGCTACATTTAACACATGCTGATGCTTTCTTTATGCAATTGCATTCTACTGTGGGGTGTTGACACATGATTTTTTTTTTTAATTTTATTTTATGTAAAATGCCTTTTTCTGCATAAAACTCAGTAATATTAATCTTAATACCATTATATTATCACTTCTTATTACCTTGATTTTAGTGGGGTTATTTTTAGTTGAAAGACAAAATCAGAGAAACTTGCAACCATTCTCCTACACAACTCATTAGGCTATTGTGATTATTATCTCTCACAAGAGTGTGAAAATGTTGAAATAGCCACAGTAGTAGTGAGGTTCTCAATTGCAATAAATCTGCAAGTAATCAAGGTTGGTATAATCTTGTGGCTGCTTTGCTACTTGCAAGCAAGTAATATGGGTGATAGATTCAGGCTTTGGTTGTGAAAGGGAGATCACTGTTGGTTTGGAATTGCTTGAAAGATCCCCCAAGCTACGTGAACTACTGGTACATACTGACCCTATTTGGTAAATGGCTGTTAGCTGATTTGGTTGGTTGTTTGGGTTAGAAGGTATGATTTGTTGATAACATTAGCTGATTGTAGAAAGTGGTTTGATAAATTAGCTGTTAGCTGATAGTTGTTTGGTATAATTTCTTTTCTCAAAAAGCTAATTGAAAAGGCTGCTTTGAGTAGCCTTTTGAATTTTAGCATTTTTGAGTTACAAGAAGCTTATTATTTACCAACTAATAGTGGTCAAATAAGCCAAAATTGATTGATAGGCTGATTATTTACCAAACAGAGCCATTAACTTATTTTGAGAGATGCTATTTACAATATTAGCTTGTGTTTTGATTCTTTGTTTTCTCTAACATGTTTCTCATTCTTGTTGAGTTATAGTGTTTTGATTCTTTGTTTTCTCTAACATGTTTCTCATTCTTGTTGAGTTATAGTTGGGTAGGTGGTTTGACAAAGATGCTGCTTCAAGACTTATGAAGGATTATTGTTTGAAGATGTTTAAGATTATAATCCAGATTCAGTGGCTTAGCTTATCCATAGTGGAAATATATTTTTTGAAATTAGCACTGGTCTCTTTCCCAAATCTTTGAACTTCCTCACCAAGTCATATAGATAATCTTGATTATATCTACTAATAAATGCTATTAGTGTATTTCATAGTGTCACTTTATTAGTTTTTGATGGTGTTGAGTTTAGTTTAAAGTATTCCTAATCTTGAGAAGCTGGTTTTGGATGATTGTGAAGGGACTCAAAGCTCCAAAACATCATTATTATGTCCTTCTCATGACATTGGCTATGTTTGGCAAACCTAACTGAAATGGTAGCTGAAAGCTGAAAAGCTATAAGCTCGAAGCTGAAATCTGAAGAGATGTTAAGCTAGCTGTTATGCTTAAAAGTGTATGGTAAAATTAGCTTTTTGATAAGTTGATAAATGTAAAAAGACTAAATAGGACATCTACATAAAAGAAATAATTTTAAATTTAAATAGGTTTGTTTACATATTAAAATATAAAATAATGAAATCAATATAATTTAATAAAATATAAAGTAAGAACATATATTTAAAAATATATAAAGTAAAACAAAATGTTTATAATTCATAAAATTAGTTCATACAAAAATTATTGTTCAAACACAAATATCAAATTAAAATTACAACGAAACATATTGAAAAAAAATGCCAAAAGAGTTTTAATTGGGATGGATAAATGATGTCATTTATTTAAAATAATAAGGATAAAGATGGAAAAAAGTTAAAGAAGCTACTAGCTTATATTTGAAAAGCTACCTGAAGTAGCGTTTCAAAATAAGCTCTTATTTTAAGCTACTAGCTTAGTTTGAGAGCATTACCAAATAAAGCTTATAGCTTATTAGTAGCTTAAAATAAGCTATAAATTCCTAAATAAGCTCTGCGAAACACAACCATTATTGAAGCTACTGAAAGACTTATGTGAAATCCAGATGGTAACATCATTAATCAAGATCTGAAAATGTTTTAACGCAATATATCTGAAAATGCTTAACACAATATATAGATTGATTCATTTAGTGGATTTACACGTAAAACATTTTTTATGAGAATGCTACTCTTGAAATCCCCTACCCTAGAGAGACTTGTTATCTGAAAATGCTTAACGCAATATATAGATTGATTCACACTTCTCACATACAAAACTGTCTACATTTCAACTTTAATATATATATGAAATATACAAATAAATAAATAAATATATAATGTAAAATTCTTTAAAAAAATGAATCCCTAGGCCCTAGTTCAACAATTTGCCTTTGCCCTTCAGCCTTGCGACTTAGACTGATTCCAATATTCCGGTTATACATTTACTTTCATTGACTCTTAGTATATTTATTATCTACTATATTAATAAGAGCCAAAGAGAGTTAGACCTAAAATGGGTAGAAAAAATGGCGGTCAAATTATTTAATCAAATAGATGGTTCAGACGAATTATTTAAGCAAATAGATGGTTAAGATAATTCAAATTAATATTATTAATAGAGATTACCTAATTTAACCTTACTCTTATGATTATCCGTTAAGTTTTCCGTTAAATATTCTCTTCTCCGTTAATATTCCGTTAACTTTTAACTTACCCATTAATTTCTATAAGAAAGGTCTTAGGTTCGAACCTCATCTCAATCAAATTTGACATAATTAAGTTTCTCACTCTATTTTACTCTTATTAAATTAAATTAAATTAAATAAATTAGTAGCTACAACAAAAAATGGTACAGATGTATTTCTTTAATTTAGAATTATGTGTCTACAATACCTTTATTTGAAAAAATTATTCATTATCAAAAAATTAAATTAAATAAGAGAAATAATTCCATTAGTTATATTGTCTTTATTTTCTCTCATGCAAAGATTCTTTATATTCAAATTTATCAATTGATATTCATTACATTGTCCATTATCTTATTTTTACAATATCTTGTAATTAAATATCAAAGTTATAGTACAAATGTTATATATTTATTTACCAAGTATTTTATTAATACTATGAAAAAAAAATTAAAATAATTTGAAGTTAATTATATTAACTACTTGGGGATTGGTTGACAAAGAGAGTACTCAAATAATAACCCAACAAATTGAAGCGGAATCACTCTATTTTACTCTTATTGAAATAAATTAGTAGTTAACCAAAAAATGATACATATGTATTTCTTTAATAACATGAAAGAAAAAAAGAATAGTTTGAAATCAGTCATATTAACTACTTGGGGGATTTGTTGACAATGAAAGTACTTAAATAACCCATTACCCAGCAAATTGAAACGAGAAACTACCTTTTAATATCTTTGGAATACATAATATTTTAAATTTTCAAATTTTTATTAATTTATTTAATCTTTTTTCTTAAACTAGGGATTTCTTTATCGACAATAACTCATTCAACAATAATGATTGAACCAAATGAACCCCAAGCAGAACACCTAAAGGAAAGTCCACTAGTACAAATAAGCAAATCCGCTGCACCTGTAAATGAGTATCCGCTACACCTATATTAAAATAATATTTAATTTTTCGCGGCACCCTCTTATAACGGGTGCCGCAGAAAGTTACCACGTGTTTTTAATCCACTACACCTTTTATTTATAGGTGTAGTAGATTCTTATTCGTTTATTTACGATATTGCCATTATATTTTTTCCCCTTACTTTCCACTACACCTATATTGAGAAGGTGTAGTGAAAAACCATCTTTATATTATCAATTCTGTACTAGTGGTCCATAGCTCCTATATCATAATCTCACTGCATGACGTTGTCATCTATGCTACTAACAATAACCGAATTGCAAATAACAGACTACCAACAAAAAGGAAGAGAACAAATAGTAAAGATGAAGACAATGACAATGCTACTCAAAAGAGAATTAAGAACACTTAGAAAAATTCAAATTAAAAGTAGTATTTATTTAGACTATCATTTTTAGACCAAATATTTAGACTATCAATTTTACAAGGTTGCAAACATTTATTTTAGTAATAATTATAATGAATTTTCTATATTATCTTGGATTCATATACTTTGAGTTAGATATTTAAATAAAAAAAATCGGCATTCAATTACCCATGTATAAACTCCTCCTATATAATCTTGCATTGATATACTTTCAAATATTTATTTAAATATAAATATTGGGCATTAATCCATTCGCGCAATGCGCGTATAAAACTGGTTAATAGATAATTGGGAAAATGTACAAATAAGCCATCGAACTATTTGGGAATTAGCAATTAAGCCATCGAACTCAAATAAGCTCCAAATAAGTCACTGAACTCAGAATAACAAAGCAATTAAGCCACTAAATCGGAAAAAAAAAACAATTAACATTTTTTACGGTTCATTTGCCTATTCCGGCCACCAGCGACGACTTTTCCTGCGACCGCCGCCGCCGGAAGTTTTCGCCGGTCACCGGAAAAGTCGTCGCCGGTGGCCGAAATAGACAAATTGCCTGTTAAAAATGTCAATTGTTATTTTTTTTCTCGATTTAGTGGCTTAATTGCTTAGTTTTCCTGAGTTCAGTGGCTTATTTGGAGCTTATTCGAGTTCAATGGCTTAATTGCTAAGTTTTCCTAAGTTCAGTGACTTATTTGGAGCTTATTCGAGTTTGATGGCTTAATTGCTAATTCTCAAATAGTTCAATGACTTATTTGTACCTTTTTCCTAGATAATTTTATACAAAGAATTTTTAACTCATACTTTCACATGCCAAAGACCTTGTGGTCTAGTGGCATCCGGTGTCCCGGTTAACACTCCCACATGGATGATGGGAGTGGGTTCGAGTGGGAGTGGGTTCGAGGATGATGGGAGTGGGTTTGAACCTCAGTGGAGACAGATACTACATTGTAACAGAGTCAGTAGTACTAAAATAGTCATATATTATATCTAAAAACATAATAAGTCCTAATTAAAGTGATATCCCTAATTTATGTCCATGTTTTTAGTGTAAACCATTTGGTACATTGTGTTTTTAGAGTTGTACTATACAATTTTTTGAACAAAAATACTTTTACAATTATAATTTTTGTTATTTTCCATTAACTTTACCATACACATGCATCCACCATATCTTTTTTTATATTCTTTAGTGAGAATAATATTTGTAGACATTATATATTAGATTAATATAATAAATATTTTTTTTTTCTGATTTTAATTAATAAGAATTTGTTAATTATTTTTTAAAACATAAATAGTGGGCATATGTTTTTGCACATAACATAAAAAAAAAAAAAAAAAAAAAACTAGTCAATATATAAATGATGAACTGAAATAATTTTATTAAAAAGTAATTGACCAAAAATTTTCAGTTCTATAGACTATAGTTAAGCGTATTTTTTTTTACCAAATTATGGATTTCAGCCCTAATATACTCTTTCGGTCTCCACTCAGCTCCACCGGCGGCCGGCCTTAAACTAGTCTTCTCCATCTGGCGTCTTCTACGCTGCTCCGTTTCCCTTCGGATTTCCTAACCCGCAACCCTAACCAAACCAAACATCAAAGCGGAAGAATAGAACGATTTTAGGTTTTGATTTCGGGTGACGCCTCACTGTTCTTCAATTTAATGGCTCGGCAACTCAAAATCGTAGTGGACGCAAGTAGGGATTTAATAAGTGAGCTTCCGGTAGAGATAAAAGACAGAATTTTGGAGTGTTTGTCCACCCGAGACGCTGCAAGAACTGCTCTGCTCTCAACAGGGCCGGTTTTTTGATTTGCGGGGCCCTGTGCTAATAACTAAATGAGGCCCTATCAAAGTATAAATAAACTGCGAATTGAAAAAAAATTGCAAAGAGAAAAATGCAAAAAAACCTAATTTTGAACCAATATATTCACAAATAAATATACTAACTATTATGCCAGGGCTGGACTAGGGACCCCCAAAATTTTGGGGCCCTGTGCGGTCGCACGTCTTGCACGCCCTAAAATCCGGCTCTGGCTCTCAAGGCACTGGAATGATGTTTGGTTGCAGCATGAGCGGCTTACGTTCGATTCCGAATTCGTGCAAAGTTTCCAACAGTCCCAATATGATGACGATAGAACCCCCGTGAACATAATCAATAATATCCTCTTTTCCCGTGCTGGGCCTATTAAGAAATTTACTCTACATATAGACGGTGAAATTGATCCTTTGCCGTTGCCGCAGCAATATGATATTGATAGGTGGTGTCTTTTTCTGTCAAGAGATGGTGTGGAGGAACTTAACTTATGTTTATATAGTGATATAGGGCCAGATTATCAGCTGCAATTTTGTTTACTCTCTTGCAGGACAATTAAGAAACTGATAGTCGAAGGTGTCTTTATTAATTTGCCTGTAAATGCTTGTGGTATATTTTTCAATGTAAATTCATTAACTTTCTTCAATGTTACATTTAAGCGTAGTGTTAATGGAATTGTCTCTAGTATTAGTATTCCTAAGCTTGAGAAGCTGGTTCTCGAGGATTGTGAAGGGATCAATAAGTTTGAGATCAGCCCTCCAAAGCTTGAAATCATGTCTGTTATTCATTCTATTGATGATTACGTTGATTCGAGATGGTTGGCACCGCATTTGAAAACCATTAAGACTCTTTGGTTGTGTGGCTATTCGTTGTCGGTGAGAATCTAACTCATTTTACTTGACAAATTGATGGATAGATATAATTCTTTACCTTTTGTTTTGTTAAAGTTCTTGTGGTGGCTAATTTTGTTTCTTATTTCCTATTTTTCAAGTGTATGCGTGCATCTATGTTTCCAACTGCAATAAATCATCTGCGAGTGCTGAAGCTATATAAATTAGATTTTGGTTGTCGGAAGCAGCTCACCATTTATATGCAATTACTTAAAAAATGTCCCAACCTATGTGAATTGCATATTATGGCGGTTGAGGTAGAGTATATATTTGGCAATCATGTATGATTCTTATTGTTTTGCTTTTCCAAATGTCCTCAGCTGTGCTTGTTTTTCATTTCTTCTTGAGTTATAGTTCCGTAGGAAGGATGACCAAGAAGATGCTTCAAGGCTTTTGGAGGATGGAAACGGTTCCTTATTTATTCAAGAGCTGCATATGCTTAACACAATTAAGATTGAAGCATTCAATCATCAATCCGCACTCGAAATGCTATTTATGAAAACACTACTCTCAAAATCCCCTGAGCTAGAGAGAGTTGTTATTGTGAAGTCTTGGCATAGGAATGCTTCCGAGATGAGAAAAATCCAAAGGGAGTTGGAATGTTTCCCTCGTGCATCTCCAAACGCACAAATTGTCTGCATTGGCAATGACGCTGCGCATATGAGTGAGGACGGGATGAGATACCCATGGTGTTAGGCTTTTAGACTGAGGTATTTGTAATTAGCAAGCATTGTGGGCAATTAAGAATGTTCCTATATTTGCTTTTGTTAATAACTGTCAACAATTTCTTCTGATCTTTTTTTGGATGCATGAGGAAAAATTGAAGCTCCCACATAACATTAAACTCCTAATTGCATTAAGAATTAGACCTGCAATCCAAGCAGACAATTTGTGCCTTAAGAGATACACAAGGAAAACACAAATATTCCAACTTGATTACTTGCAAATTTAGTGCAGTTGGAAACGTCAGTGCAACAACTTCAAGATTTTTATGCTGAAAAAATAAAAAGTATGATCAGACCCTTGAAAACAATCGATTTCAATGTTTTTCGTTCTTTCATAAACACAGTTTCTTTGCAATGGCGACCGCTGAATTATTATAACAAAAAACTGTTGTGGTTTGTCAAGGGTAACTTGCAAATCATTTAGTTCACACATTGTTATTCCGCTTCAAGGAAAAATGAGAAATTGTACGCTACTCCTTTGCTTTCCAGGAAATGATGCTTATCTTCCTATGCTCGAGGATCTCTCATTTGTTAAATGTAACAATTAAGACACTCAAGTTCTGTGTTAACGGAATATTTTTTTTTTAGAATGACGAGAGAAACCAACTGCAGCAATTACCCTGCACACTTTAGGCCATTATATTGCTACTATTGTCTCTCACAAGAGTGTGAAAATGTTTGAAGTAGCCATACGGAGATTTCTAATTGCAATAAATATGCAAGTAATCAAGGAAGGCATAATGTTCAGGTTGTTTTGCCTACATGCAAGCAAAGCTTATGAACTTATTTTGAGTTAGTTGACTGATACATATGATTTTATACTATTATTTGCCCCATAATTTAGTTGGTTTTGTTGCTTATTTCTCTTACCTCGATGAATTTGAGACTCGTTTGTGTATTACATTTGCTTAGTCTTAGTTTATTCACGAACGAGGAGCAAAGGAAAGATTTCCGGTCATCTTGGTCAAGTTTTCGAAGCATGGGAATCTACCCAAGGTCGGAAAGGAGCAACGGAGCACGAAAGAAGTCAGAAGACAACCAGAAGAGACACCTCACGACCGTGAGGCTGCCCGTGAGGCACCACACGGACAGCAGTGGGTCACTACACCCCCCCGATCCCGGCCGTGAGGGTGCCCGTGACTCTGCTGTTGTCCAGTATTAAAAGTCTCGTTTTGTTGTCTTTTTGGGTATTCCGGGCCCTAGTTTAGTTCAGTACAATTTTCCTTCTCTTTAGAGTTTTCCATAGCATAGAATATCACAGATTTACCTTCTTGAATTCGTTTGCAAGCTTGGAATCATTGTTTGGATTGGAATTACTCTACAAGATTGTTAGTATAGTTCTCTCTTTTATTCTTTAGACTCGCTGTTATGATTTCAATATTTAATTCTTGTTTTGTTTTGTTCGCTTTAATCATGAGTGAGTAGTTCGTTTATGGGTTTAGATTAGGGATTTATTGCTAGTCTTGATGTTCATTTTGTGATTATTGCATAAAGGGATTGAATTATTTACCTAGGGTTTATGTTGAATTGGGGATATTTTGAGAAAATTGTCATTTTGGTCCACTGACTATAGGGGTCTTGTTAATTGCAGTCCACGACTTCCAAAACTGTTAATTTCGTACCTTAACTATTCAGTTTTTGTCAATTTCAGTCACTCCGGCGAAATTACCGGCCAAATGTCGTCGGAAAGTCCTAAACCCAAAAATAACAAGGGTATTTTGGTCATTTCACATTCTTGCCTTCTTCTCCGGCGACCTCTCACTTTTTCTTGCATTTTCTCGGCGACACCTTCGCAATGAACAGATTAGCAGACGGCGGTGTTCCCCGCCCCTCCCCTAATAATATTCACAGACTCACAGTAATTCGTAGGTAAAATTGACCAGTGTTTTGTCTAATCCACCAACAATATTCTTGAATGGGTTCGATCCAATTTTAAGAGCAGCACATAGCATATGTCTTCACCACAAAATTGCAAATGTTTTCAGATCACAAGCAACTTAGGTCTTAGGATGTTAGTATTTTTTTGCTTTTTTAGGTTAAAAGATTTTGTTTTCCGATTCATTGATATATGGCTTCTTCCAATTCAGCGATTCACACACATCCGTTTCCGATTCAGCCATTCACTGTCCAAACCCTCAATGAATCGAAAAAGCTGCTCCTTGCTCTCCATCCCAACCGTCCTCCGCTTCAATTCCTCGGCGAAAGCATCATCTTCGCCCCTCTCCAGCGCCGTGAAATCGATCGGGATGCCATCCTCAGTCACCATTTTTAGTTCATCAAGCTCAGCTTGTTGCTGATTTTGCTGCAGCTTGTTAAGACCACGGTAGCTACATCAGTGGCCCGCCGGAGAAGCCGTTTTGATTCGCCTGAGAAGAAAATGAAAAGAGGGATTCTCCAGAGAAGAAGAAAAGCGCTATGAAATGACTAAAATACCCCATTATTTTAGGGCTTAGGATTTTCCGGCGAATTTGGCCGGTAATTTGGCCGGAGTGACCAAAATTGATAAAAATTGCATAGTTACGGTATGAGATTAATAGTGTTTAAAGTCGTGGACTGCAATTAATAGGACCCCTATAGTTAGTGGACCAAAATGACAATTTTCTCGATTATTTTCTACTTGTTATTAATTGATGGCACAATTGATTGCTAGCTTAGGAGAGGGATTCATTACAAAGAAAGTTGGGTGGAGACCTCGAGCCTTACCAATTTCAACCTAATTTTTCCTACTATGAGAATAGGGGTAATTTGGGGGCTTACAATGCTTAGGTGCTTAAGACTACGATTGATGCATCACGAAAGTGGGGCAATCTTAGCCTAATTCTATTTATTGATTACGAAAGTAGCTGAATTGAATTCTTGTTGTGCATTGCCCATAAATCCCTAGGTTAATTCTGCTTTCCTAATTCTGAGTTGTTAAAACATCAAGATTGCAATACCCTTAATCTCACCCATTTCCTTATCATTCAATTTATTCATTAGTCAATTTATTTCCTTTAATTCCTCTATTTAGTTATTAATTTACTTGGATTCTATTTTAGTCAATTGCTCTAGTGCCTAGAATTTCTTAATTCACACAATTACGTGCCATAGCTCCAATCCTCCGCGGAACGACATTGTACACCCTATTTTACACTCACAATTATATTCATCATTGACCAGTTTAATTGTACTCCGGAATCATGTTAGCTTATTTATAATTCAAAGGAAATTTTGTCAAAATAACTTTGGAGGCTTTAATTTTTTTTTCGTTTTTGTGTTGGGATCAATAATTTTAAGATCTGTACTCAAAAACTTAAAAGCTTGGATTTGGCTTTTGTTTTTCATGCGTTTGAACGAAGATGATTGTTGCCTCATTTGAGAGAAATTAAGACTCTTTACTTAGAAGGCCGCCATTTGTTATCAGTGAGAATCTTTACTTTCTCCTCATCTTAATACAAGTATGTATGCCCGCATGAGAACCTCAATTCGTGCATGTGCTGGCAACTCAATTGGTGTTGGATCTGAAGTTGTTTGTTTATAAGGGGATCGGAGGAGAGCCACAGTGTGGGAGTGGTATGTTCTTGAAAGTTTCACCAATGTGGTATATTCCTCCATTATGTTAATATGGTTTACTAGCTCCTCCACTATCATATTCTATTGGGTTTGGAGCGATAAAATTTTATTTTTTATGGGCAAAGATTTTTTTTTTTCCGGCCTTCTGGCTTGTTAGAGTTTATCCTCATGACTAATTATTGTTTCCTTTACTTTTTTAAGTTTTATGACGTTGCAGTAGTCGCATAGGCGTTCACAAAAGCAAGAAATCTGCAAGTAATCAGGGTGATAGATTTAGACTTTGCTTTGGAAAGCGGATCATTGTTGCTTTGGAATTGCTTGAAATTAAAGATCCGCCAATCTATAAGAACTGGAGATTAAAGTAGAAAACATATATATATATGCCGGTAAGACATGTAATCCAGGAAATAATGTTTTTTTTTTAAATTCCCTCACGATGTTTTCTAGAAGATTTATATAATAATGAGTATTCAAATCATGGTGATTTGTCAACAAGTTTTATCTAGGTTGGTTGAATAGGGTGATTAAAAACATATAGGAAAGTGTATGTATCTCATACACACCTAAAATGGTTTGATTATTCTTTGTTTTTCTTAACATGTTTTTCATTCTTGTTGAGTTATAGTCGAGTTGGTGAATTGGCAAAGATGACAAAGATGTTACTTCAAGACTTATGAATTGAAGGATTCTTAACTTGCTTTATCAATCACGATTTGGAGATGCTTAAGATTGAGTGTTTAGCTAATTCATATTGGAAAATAATAAAAAATATTAATATTAATATTAAATTTAAAACCCAAAAAAAATAAAAAAAATATCATGGCAGCCATCTTCTTCTTCCCTCCTTCCTTTGTCTCCAAAGTACCCTTCTTCATCTCCATCTGGAGAGGAAGAAGAGAAACAAAGAGGAGGTTGAAGGCAACCATGGCCGACCGTATCATTGTACACTACTGAACTTATAGCAAAAATTGAGGAGATGCATTAAATTAAAATGATTATATGTAAACAATTTCTACTTTTGTGGAGGCACGAGAAAAACATAAAAGTTCCTAGTTAAGCATCCAACCTCGAGCAATGATAACCTTCTCATTTCTAGGAAAGCAACCAAGTTACACCTTGATGAATTGCGTTTAATTTCAAACCTAAACCCGACTTGTTAAATTGGCTAAACTTCAAAGTGTAAAGCATTTTCTGTGCTCGAGCCACACCAGTAAGTTCCCCCAAAAGTTCAAATTTCCTTTCAACTTAATTGAAAAAAAAATGAATAACAAAAACATAAAAATAAACAATCAATAAGTTTATAATATACATAACTAATTTGCATTAAGAAATGCAACAATAATGGATTCAATTATAATTTTACTGAACAATTAATTAACCCTTGTATATAAATCATGTAATATATAACACTTTCGAGCTGAACCACGCAAAGTTGATTCTCTTGAAGAATTTAATTAATTTGCTGAGGAAGCTTGTTCAGGGAAGATAAGTGACCGCTCTAACTCTAAGACCACTTAGTGAAAATTACAGGTGTTTGCCAGGAAATCCACAACCCTATTTTGCTCTCTATAGAAGTGAAACGAACGAGTAATTAACAAATTCGCAACTAGACCTAATTGGCGATATGATGCAAATGAATGGCATTCTGTTACTATGTTATATATACTAATAATTTGAGCATATTTGCTTATTAGAGTCTATAATGCTATGTTTCTTATCATACTAGCTAGTCTAAGAGTTTTGTGCAATTAAATAGGTTTATGCCATGTATAAAGAGGGGATTTGAGGCAATATAATGTATACTAAAACATTTCATGTACATGTCTTTGCATTTTCTTCTTTTGCATTCTACACAATTCATCTTGGAGAAATGATGTCATTATGCCATTATTGAAAATAAAATTCTTATATTTTTATAAAGCACAACAAAATAGCTTCATTCCTTTGGCAAAAACTTGTCTGAGACCGTCTCACCATGAGACGGGTCGGATCGGATTGGGTCAAGATGCAAATGTAACACTTATATGCACAAATGCCATACTTATATACTCAAATGTAATACTAATCAGGAATAAAATTTTTGTTACTTATTAGGGTAAATGTAATACTTTTAAGGGAAAATACAATACTTTTACATTTAAATTTAAAAGTATTACATTTTTCCTCAAAAGTATTATATTTGCCCTGATAAGTGAGAGACACTTGTCAACATTACTTATTATGAAAAATGTATTACTTTTTCTCTTATAAGTAACAAAAATTGTATTTTTGATTAGTGTTATATTTGAGCATATAAGTATGAGATTTGCACATATAAGTATGATATTTGCATAGTACGTGCTTTGACCCGACCCGACCCGTCTCACGAATAAGGATCCGTGAGACGGTCTCACACAAGTGTGCCCCCATTCCTTTTGGCATGTTTGTAAATAACTAGCTAGCAACATAAGATCAGATTAATTCAAAACCAAAAAATGATTGTGTGCTAGAAGATTATTCAACTAGTAAGAATACTTGAGCTAACCATTAGTACATTACATAATATTGAACTTAAAGTGTGAATGAAGGAGATGCATAAATTCAATTCAACAAAAATATAATAAGATGCTTATATGTAAACGATTTTTGCTTTCTTTGATGCAAGATGAAAATTTAAAAGCTTTTGCAAAATTTTAAACTCTTTATTGGAGTCAAACTTCACTGAACGAATAATGACAACCTTCTCACGTGTCAAAAAGCAAGCAAGTAGCATCATGATTAATTCCAATTCAGACCTCGACCCATTGAATGATCTAAGCTTGAAAGTGTGAAGCAATTTAGGCGCTCTTTGAAGTCCCACCCAAAGTATAAATTTATAGATTTTTGCAAAAAACTTGAAAAAAAAAAAGAATTTGTATTATGTTATGAGCATAAAATCACAAGTCTGTAAACGAAGGTGTCGTGGTGTAGTTGGTTATCACGTCAGTCTAACACACTGAAGGTCTTCGATTCAAGTCCGGGTGAGTGGGTGACGCCAATCTTTTTTACGTTCTTGTTCTTTTTCCCCTAAGACGAAGAAGAAAGACAAAACGCAGGGTAACAATAGCATTAATTTTTAAAAAGGTCCCAACCAGGTTACCTCTTGATCTGCAGTCAAATGCTCTACCACTGAGCTATAAACCCTCATTTGATAAAAAATTGTTCTACACGAAATGTAATGTTATAATTGTTTCCTATATTCCTTAAATTTAATTTTCCCTGTTAATATAACTCTCACTGAATTTTTAATATGTACAATTTTATGTATAGAAATTAAATTAACTCCCATTATACAAAATGGATAATAGAGGAAGTAGTATAAGTGTTTTATAGTATCGCTATTGACTTCATTAGGGGAGTAACTAATTTACAACACTTATTGACAAGCAATTGAGTTATTTACATTTCATTTTCTAAAAATTTGAAAAAAAATGTTGAAAATAGCATCCCTATCAAAATCTTGTCTCTAGCATATCTTAATATTATCCCGACAAGGTGACAACTGATCACAAGCATGTCAACGTTATTTGTGTGTTTTAACTTTAATTTTTATTTTATGAGTTTTGACATTTTTCATTTTAACATTTATGTATTATTAATTTATTGTTAATGAAAAATATATATTTCAGTGGGTTGACATAACACAACCCAACGCAACAACACAAAGGAGCAAGAAATCATCATAGAGGTTTAAAACCATAGCAAAAGTCAATGGAAAAAGACTAGTGGTTGTATTCATTTGGGTTTAGGACAATGCACTTGTTAAGGTGCAAGAGAGATCTAATCCTAGATTACGATCATGTCCAGAAAATCAATTACTTACAACATGTGGTAACATTAGTATAAATACATTTTATTTAATGTGAGGAGGAGCCAACTTGACCACGACTTATATTTTAAATAATTTTTTTTAAAGAATCGACGTTGTATCATATATTTTTTTAGAATGACATACAACGTCGTTTTTGAAAATCGACATCGTATCATTTATTTATAACGTCGGAGAGAACGACATCACAAACTAACCGACATTGTATGTAAAAAATAACTAACGCTGAAAGCGTTTTTTTTATAGTAGTGGTAACACCCTTGATCTCCATTTACTCACCATTATTGTTTATTTTGAGAGAGGGTATCTTAGCTTGAAAGAATTTTGAGATTCTTCATAACTTTTTCTCCCCTTGTTGAATTATCTTGTTGCAAACCGAGCGAGTAATTAATTTGTCTACAAATTTTATCTAGGTTGCTTATATAGGGTGATTAAAAACATAGAGGAAAGTGTATGTATCTCATATACGCCTAGAGTGGTTTGATTCTTTGTTTTCCCTAACATGTTTTTCAATCTTGTTGAGTTATAGTCGAGTTGGTGGATTGGCAAAGATGACAAAGATGCTACTTCAACACTTGAAGATTCTTGCTTTGTCAATCAAGATTTGAAGATGCTTATGACAATCAAGATTGAATTGTAGCATATCCATATTGGAAATGCCTTTTGTGAAAGAACTGCTCTCAAAATCCCCTGCACTAGAAAAAGTAGTGCATTGTCCAGAAATGAACTTCCCTTGTATATCTCCAAAAGCACAGCTTATCTTCACGAGGCGTTCCGAATTTTTCCCCAATACGTAGTAGCTGACGTGGAATTTTAAAAATAAAATAATATTTTTTGGTAAATCCACCCGACTAATCCCCGCTCGTTTCAAGAGCTGGCCCAGGAGGGAATCGTCACTTATATGAGAATCAAACCCGAGTTCTCCCCAAATTCTTCCCCACAAAGAGAGCTCACTTACCACTTGAGCTAACCATTAGATTATAAAAAATATTAATATTAAATTTAAAATTAAAAACGAAAAAAAAAATGAAAGAAAGAAAGAAAGATGGCAGCGATGGCCACTACCATCTTCTTCTCCCCTCCTTCGTCTCCAAATTTGATATTATTAATCCATATATGATTTTTTTTTTGTTTTAATTTAATATTATTCTTTTATTTTAAAAATGTCACGTCATCTGCTACATAGTATGTTATCAGCAATTACTGGTAATTAATCAGGGAAAATGCTTCTTAGTTCTTACCTCTCTCGAATTTCCCATTATAGATTCCCTCTTGACGTGGCTTTCACTCATTGGGTGTGTCATGAATTGGCTAATTTTTTTAAAAGAAAAAAATAGTAACCAATTAACTAATGACACATCATGAGGGATGGATTGGACGGAACAATAGGAAGGGTATCTAATATAATATTACTCATTAATCATTTATTAGACCTTATAAATTCATATTGTAACTTTTAAAAGTTTAAGCGTTTAATTGACTTATCGTATAAAATTTAGGGATGTATTTGACCCTTCTCCCTTTTCAATTTAATTTTGTTAGGATTAGTATTTTACAATTCAATTTTGCCTTATTGTGGACATGCATCTATCAAAATGCATTTACACTTGGGTGGAATTTTTTTTTCCCTATTTCATTTTGCTTTAAGATACACACACACACAATTGGGGTGCTTAGGTGCGGTGAGACGAGATGCATTGATCTTACCAAAATTAATGTTCATAATTAACAATGTTTAAAAGAAACGCAGTGAAAATTTGGTTATTTATGGGTCAAACTTAAGGTGCATGATTTTTCTTTTTAAGGTGCGTTAGT
>CM008343.1:36075998-36097373 GCA_002525835.2 Ipomoea batatas
ACCGGGCTTCCATTGCAATTGGAACTAACATTCTTCGAATCCAAGGATGCACACGACAGCCCTGTACATGCACATTATTATTATTATTATTATTATTATTATTATTATTATTAGTGTTGCCTGATTCATACCATGGTTGAATTAAGCCCACTTGGATAAGTTGGGTGAAGTTTTCTTCGCCAATTTCCTCAGCTGACTTGGAATTTCCATTATTCTCCCCCTCCATCGCTACAAAGCCCTCTGACATCCACCAATAAATGAGTGGCCTTTTCTTGATGATGAAATCCTCTGGAAATGCGGCAAGGGTGAGCACACACACCTTCAAGTTGGGGGGAAGATGGTCGTAGCTCTTTTTAAGGGTACCCGTGATGATTGGCGAAATCAGGAGGCTCTCTTCGATGCACATTTTATGGCATTCCGTGGAGTTTGATACCGTTTTCTGCTTTTCCCTGTTACCGCCGGTTAACCACGACGACGATGATGCACTGCTCTCCTTCTCCTCCTCCTCCTCCGGCAGGCTCCCGAATTGGGAAACTAATTTCTTGATTTTCTCCGTTTTCTTACCAATAATATACAACCATTCACAGGTTTTCCCCGTCAACTTTCTCTCCTCCTCCTCCGTCTTCTTCTTAACCTCTTTCTCCTTCCCATTCCCCTTTATGGCTTCCTCTTTCTTTTTCTTCCTTTTCTTTTTCAAATGCTTAATTAGCTCCTCAACTTCGTTTTCTATGCATTTTACCTTGTGTTTCACATGGGCTTTCATGTAATTTTGGGTGCAAAATTCTACCACCAAAAGCCTTCACAGTACTTAAATCACTTGTGATGTTTGTAACCAAATCTCTCTCAATTTTGCTCACAACCATCCTTTCCATCTTCTGCATCTTCCTGACCAAATAGTCAACCCCAAAGTCATCGTAAATTACCAAGCTACATCCATCAAATCATTTTAAACATATATATGCATCTCGTCTAATATTAAAATATACTACCTCCGTCCCATTTTGGTTGTCTGGTTCATTTAACGAGACTTGACTGAAGTTATTTTTAATCTAATTTTTCATAATATTAAATTTATTATTAATATATAAAATTTATATATTTAGAAACTACATTAAAAGTACTATTAAACACAAAAAATTAAATTTAAAAATAACAAAAAATTACTAAAGAAAATAAACAATTAAAAAAGAGTTGGTTTGACCAATGAATAGTAAATAAGACAGGTAAAATGAGACAGATGGAGTATAATTTAAACTTTTTTAGCTCAATTTCTATTTCACAATTTTTTAAAGTGGTAACATATTTAAAAATTATAGAGAAAGGGGGAAAAATGAATATATATTTTTGTTTAATAATAATGTAAAAGATTTTAATAAAATTTATATTCAGTATTTAAAAAAAAAATTATAATAGTGATGGAGTCATCAATGTTAGAATTAACTAAATATTAACATAGATATATATAACAAATGTTATAATAGTGGCATATATAATGCTTTTCTTTATTTATGTACACACAAATATATCCAGGTATATAAGGATATAAGTAACTAAGTAAGTCATGTAAAATTCACATAAATGGGCAAGAAAAAAAAAGAGATTACTTTATAATGCGCTCAAAGAATTTGTTTGTTCTGTCACGGTACTCCTCAAAATCAAGATGTTCTTCACTGTCTTCATCTTTCTCCTGGTTTTGCGTCACCGTTGGCTGGGCTTCTTGAACCTCCATAGCTCAAGTAATGTGAATGGTGAAGTATGTTGAATATATGGTTGAATCAGAGGATTACGAGAGCCTGGTGGCAATAATTTTTTTTTTTTATATATATAGTAGTGTTTATATATTTATAGTAGGTAATGTAACTCTTTTTTCTTTATGGTTTTTGCTTAGTATGTACGTATTCCACATCTTCAAAAGGAATAAAGATGGCTTCTTCTTCTTCTTTTTTTTTTTTTTTTTTTTTTTTGTTTTTTTTTTTTTTTTTTTTGGTCTTTGGGTTGCCATCCCTAAGAGCTGAGCAAGGAATTTTTGTTCTTCTCCCCCCGGTCATTAATTGATCTTCCACGCAATGTACATAATATGCTTTTCCCGATCGATTCTATGAGTGTAATTGAAATTTTTAATACTTTGGACCTTCTATATATGTAGCCAACTCGGGTGTTTGTAGTTTCAGCCACAAGCCCACAACTCAGCCTCTTGATACAATTTATTGTTGAAAAAAATAACAAAAATGACATTGTAAGTGGCTATTTTATTGTACAAATACATGTTAGGTCTATTTTTGTTTTAGGCATGTTGAAAGTGGATTCGAGTTCTTCATAGTGAGACAAAGATATTGATATATTATACGCTTAAAACGGATAATAGGTAAATGTAAAATTGATTCTCAATGTAAATTCATTTGATCAGTTGAGAAATAGATGTGGAAAGTCTAGAAATAAGTACTTGTCCACATTGGAAAAACAAGGGGATTTGCACCACTGTACTATATATACAAGAGGCTTTTAAAAAAGTTGTTGAATTATATAGCATATAGGCTCTCTCTCTCTCTCGCAAGGGGTGTGGTGCAAATCAAATCCCAAAATAGGGTAGGTTTCAAAAAATATTTTCCAAATGGTTAACTCCTCTTCTCGTAATCTTCCGGGTACCATTCAGAGTAGTTCCCTTTCGGAGCACTGTTCGGAGCTATTACTAATTAATTCCAATTTTTAAATTTTAGAATTAATTTACAGAGTAATGGTTGTCTGTTATGGAACAATGAATTATTTT
This sequence comes from Ipomoea batatas, assembly GCA_002525835.2. Taxonomy (NCBI): domain Eukaryota; kingdom Viridiplantae; phylum Streptophyta; class Magnoliopsida; order Solanales; family Convolvulaceae; genus Ipomoea; species Ipomoea batatas. The sequence continues at coordinate 36,078,766 of CM008343.1, forward strand.
ATTATCAATTTTAATGTCATGATCAATGCAATTTATCCTCCTTTCTCCTATTTAAGCCCTTGGTTGAGCAAGTGATTTTACACATTGAAAAATTCTAAACTTTATCTCTCGAAACTCTACTCAAATTCCTCTTCAAATTTTTCTGTGTTCTACCAGTATTCTAGTTCGTTGTGCTCATTTGTTTGAGTGCTCAAACATTTAGTTGTAATATTTCTTATCATGGGAAACTTAATTATGCTATATCACTCCTAGCAAATAAAGTTTTATGGAAAGAGTGATTCGCTCAACTCGTAATAAACTATTAACCTTTCGTTTCTTTCCATAAATAATCTTTTCGTATGATTATTTCGCTAGATTTATGACACATTTGTTATGGTGATGATTTTTAATGAATTGGGTTCACTATAAAATCAGGTTGTCATGCCTCTTTTTTTTTTTAAAAAAAAAAATTATTTTCAATCTTTGGGTTGCCATGCCTAAAAGCAAGGAAATCTTGTTATTTTCTCCTCTTTTTTGTCATTAGTTTATCTTCCAAAGTGATCGTAAATCGTAATATGCTTTTATCTTACAAGTGTAATTGGGATTTTTGTACCTTTGAAGTTTGAACCTTCTATACATCCCCGTGTTTTTTTTTTTTTTTTTAGAATACATCCCCGTGTTTTCTATTTATATCTCTGGTGTTTGTACTTTCAGCCACACCTCTGCCTCTTGATGCAATTGGCTATGTTTGAATACAAATATGCCACTATTATTATCTAAGATAGTCTAATAGTAAATAATTTTTTTTTAAAAGGAAAAACACCAAATCATATTAGTATTTCTCAAACGCATTATTTAATAATCAATACAACAACAAAATGGCAGCAAGCATCTCATGAATGCTACCGCATAATAAACACAAAAACACTTGTTGACTAGTGGTCTAGTGGTACCCGGTGTCCCAGTTAACACTCACACATGGATGATGGAAGTGGGTCCGAGTCTCAGTGGAGGCAACTGTTAACTTTTTGTGTTTCAGTAGGTTTAGAAAGTAGCTATGAACAAATAACATTGTAACAGAGTCAGTAGTACTCAAAAATAAAAATAAACACAAAAACACATTTATTGGAAAAGAAAAAGAAAACAAAAAAGGACTTCAAATCAAATAGGAAAACAGTAACTAACGCTGCAACTATATATATTGCGCGTTGGGATATGATATGATGCATATATGCATTCTTGTCACTTCTTAGACTTGGTGTCATGTTTAAGGAAGGTGATGAGAGAGGGAAATTCGGGGGATTTTGGTTGAGGTGTGTTGTCCTGATACAATTCGAGTTTGGTTAAATATTTGAAACGCAGAAGCTGAAGTGTTGGTAGATGCAGATCTGCCATGGGAAACTCCTCCAGATCTCCTCCAGTGATGTAAAGTGTTTCCAATGAAGAATGGTTCTTAACCCAATTTGGCCAAGTTTGCTTTGGATAGCATCTCAGGTCAAGCTTCTTTAGATTTGGCAGAGCTACCTCAATACCTTCCTCCTCTTCTTCATCACTAATTTCTTCTTCTGCAGCTGGTTGTTGCTGTAGCAGATTCTCAGTGCTGGCTTTTGGCTGGGTATCTGGTGTTATCCTCCATGTTATTGTGAGAATGCAAAGCTTGCTCAAACTGGTTAGTAGATGTATGTTTAAGTTGGGTGTAGTGAGTATGATGCTCAATTTCCTTAAGGTACCAGCAGCTGCCAAGGCTTGAAGGGAGTTGAGATTGGATTGATCTAGCTTGAGACCCTTTAAGGTTTGGAGGCACTGCAGGTGTTTAACAAGGCTCCACATATTGGTCTGAAGGAGGTAACATTCTGAAACATCAAAATGAGTGAGCTTATAGAGCGAGGCAATCTCAGGAGGGAGAGCTTCCAAATTGTAACAGGCCTTGAGGTCCAAGATTTGGAGGTTGCAGCATTTAGAAATAGTGGAGGGCAATGTAGTGATCCTTGAAATCCCTCTCAGGCTCAAGTATTTCAAATGCTTGGCCACATGGAACAGGGCTTCCAAGATTCGGGCATTTTCAACCTCAATGTGAGGTACAGGCAAGGAGTCTCGCCACCTTCCCAAGTGAAGAGTTCCAAGGTATTTCATTTTACCAAAGGGTTCATCATCCATATCCAAGTATTTTTGGGTAACATTGATGATTGCCAGTAATCTCTCCACCGTGGCAGCTGTTGCAGCCGCCTCGTCATTTCTCACTGCATCACTTTTTTTGGCTTGCTCATTCTTGTGGTCATCGGCGGTGGTTTTACTTGTACCATTACTACTACTAGTAATTGTGACGTTCCTTTTGTTCTTCTTCTTGTTCATTGGAAAAGGAAAAGGAAATGGGTTGTTGAGGTCATTGTGGCCAAATAAGGAGTCTTCTTTTTGTTGCAAAATCTCACAGTGTTTACTTCTGTTGTAGACCACAGGATCATTCATCCACTTGGGTTCCAGCATCATATCCAGATAATTCAACTGATCTTTTGCTACCTTTTCTAAGCCCTTAATGTCATTCACTAGTTTCATTTGCTCATCCTGCAACTTTTTGAAAATGTTTTGTTGCGCATCACCACTAGCATCATTATTAATGTTTTTGATAGCATCATCAATTTGAGCCTTCACATTACTTAGGCTGTGATTGAGGGCATTGAGGAGGGCATTATGATGATCGCTCCAAGCAACCAAAGTATTCAGAGGAGCTAGAAATTTAGTATAAATGTTGAGCAGCTTCTTTTGCCTATCAGACACCTCTTTAACACCATGCTGTACTTTTTCTATGTTCTCCCAGGGAGCAGCATTTTTTATTTTCTCCCAGAGAGCAGCATTAGCTTTCATCCATTTGAACCTTTCACGAAACTTATTGCAATATTTCCGAGTTCTAGTTTTCCAATTGGAAATATGGTCCACCCCTTCTCCATCATCATATAAGCACACACGTCGGCTTCTGGGAGGAGGATGTGAATGTGGATTCTCCAGAGGAATACCAAAAAATTCAAACAACCGGGCTTCCATTGCAATTGGAACCAACATTCTTCGAATCCAAGGATGCACACTACAACCCTGTACATGAACATTATTATGTGGTTGCAGGTCTATAGTAGTGTTGCCTGATTCATACCATGGTTGAATTAAGCCCAGTTGGATAAGTTGGGTGAAGTTTTCTTCGCCAATTTCCTCAGCTGACTTGGAATTTCCATTATTCTCCACTACAAAGCCCTCTGCCATCCACCAATAAATGAGTGGCCTTTTCTTTATGATGAAATCCTCTGGAAATGCCGCAAGGCTGAGCAAACACAGCTTCAATTCGTTACTCGGAAGATGGTCGTAGCTCTTTTTAAGGCTAGCCGCCGCGATGATTGGCGAAATCAGGAGGCTCTCTTCGACGCACATTTGATGGCATTCCGTGGAGTTTGATACCGTTTTCTGCTTTTCCCTCTTACCGCCGGTCTTCGACGACGACGACGCCGCACCTCTCTCCTCCTCCTCCGGCAGCCTCCCGAATTGGGAAACCAAAATCTTGATTTTCTCCGTTTTCTTACTAATACAATACAACCATTCAGAGGCTTTCGCCGTCACATTTCTCTCCTCCTCCTCCTCTTTCTTTTTCTCCCTTTCATTAATCAAATGATTAATCATCATTTGCTCAGCTTCTTTCTCTATGCACATTAACTTGTGTTTCACATGGGCTTTCATGTATTTTTGGTTGCAAAATCCTACCACCAAAGCTTTCACAATTTTTAAATCACTTTTGATGTTTCTAAACAAACTTCTCTCACTTTCGTTCATAACCCCATTTAATTGAGTTATTTCCGTCTTCCTGGCCAAATAGTCAACCCCAAAGTCATCATCGTAAATTACCAAGCTACATACATCCATCATTTTAAACATGTATATAAATAATAAATGCATGCCGTCTAATATTAAAATATTGATACATAAAATAATTAGAAAATTTTAGTTCAATTTTTTACTTCACAATATGTTAAAGTGATAAATTTTAATTATCATATTCAAAAATTATAGAGAAAAGGGGAAAAATGAATTTATATTTTTATTTAATAATAATGTAAAAGATTTTAATAAAATTTTTATTCCGTATTTAAAAAGCAAATTATAATAGTGATGGAGTAATCAATGTTAGAATTAACTTTTAAATTTTTTTAAAGAATTTCAAAGTAATGGATTTTAATTGACTTTTGTAGAGTTTTTGTAGACTTTTCTAGAATCTTTTAAACTTTCATTAACATTGTAAGATTCTATAAATATCCATAAGACAAACATTTATAGACTTTTAAAAACTTTTTCATATTAAAAAGTCTACAAGAGTCATTAAAACTCTAAATTGAATACACCCTTACAAACATTCCATAACTTCTATTAATTAATATATTATTTATAATTTTCCTCAAAAAAAAATATTTTTATAAATCATAAATAAATTAATGCATAAATAAATATTAATTGTCACAAAAATAGAGTATACTATACATAAATAAAATATAATTAATTTTCACTAAATATAAAATAAATAAGAATCTCTCAAAAAAATCAACTTTAACACAAATATATATATTAAAAATTAATGAATATACAATGCATAAAGATATAGTGCAGATGAAAATGCCTTTCTCGTAAATAACTTTTTGAATACCAGTAGACTTTTAAAGACTCTATAAAAGTCTGAATCGAATACCAGTATACTTTTAAAGAGTTTTGAAAAGTTTGGATCCAATACCGGTATACTTTTAAAGAGTCTTTAAAAGTCTATATTGAATACCGCCAAACTTTTAAAGTTGATAAAAGTCTTTAAAAGTTTATTAAAGTTTGAATACATCCCCTAAATATTAACATTGTTATTATATATAATTTAATATTTATGTACACACAAATATATCCAAGTATATAAGTAAGTCATGTAAAATTCACATAAATGGGGAAGGAAAAAAAAAAAAAAAAGAGATTACCATATAATGCGATCAAATAATTCGTTTGTTTCTTCACTGTACTCAAAATCAAGATCTTCTTCAATGTCCACATTTGTCTCCTGGTTTGGCGTCACCCCTGGCTGGGCTTCTCCACCCTCCATAGCTCAGGTAATGTGAATGGTGAAGTATGTTGAATATATATGAATACGAGGTCTATGGTTGAATCAGAGGATTAAGAGAGTTTGGTGGCAATAAATTTTTTGTTAATAGAGTAGTAGTGTTTATATATATAGTAAGTAATGTAACTCTTTTTTCTTTATGGTTTTTGCTTAGTATGTACGTATTCCACATCTTCAAAAGAAATAAAGATGCCTTTTTTTTTTTTTTCTCTTTGGGTTGGCATGCCTACGACCTGAGCAAGGAATTTTTGTTCTTCTCCCCTTTTTTCTTGTCATTAATTGATCTTCTACGCAACGTACGTAGTATGTTTTTGTCGATTGATTCTATGAGTGTAATTAAATTTTTTATTACTGATATCTACTATTTTGTATAATAATTTACTCATTATTTTAGTTGTTTTGATGCTTATTTTCTTTATCCTAGTGAAATTGGGAATTGTTTGTGTGTCATATTGTCACAAGGGTTGAATTATCCACAAAGAGCAGCAAATGAAGAATTTCGAAATAATTTGGACAAGTTTTGGAAGAAAAGAAACTTACAAGGAAAGGAAACAAGAATCAGAATTGGAAAAGAATTGGAAGTTGTCTCATGGGCCCAAGGCCCATCTATCTCCTATATATTCTACATATTCTCTACAATTTAAGGAGGTTCCTTTACAGAGTTCCCAACCCTAGTTAGTTTTACTTTATTTTTCCCTTCTCTTTATATTTCCCTAGAATAGTTTATATTAGTTTTATATTAGATTATTTAATTTCAAGCTTGGAACCATATATTGAAGTTTGATTTGTTCTTCTTTATCAGTAAAGTTTTCTCTTCCCTTTATATTCCTTGCAATATTTATGATGATTTATTATAGTTTTGCTTTGTTTACTTTTATGATGCATGAGTAGTTAGCTTTTGGGTTTGGATTAGGGTTCTACTGCTATTCTTGATGCTAAGTTTATAATTATTGCATAAAGGGATAATTTATTGATCTAGGGTTTTATATTTGAATTGGATTATAAATTCCTCTTATTGATAATTGATGCGTATTGCTTTGGAGAGGATTTCATCAAAACGAAAGTTGGGTGAAAGACTCAGCCTGACCAATTTCAACCCAATTTTTCCTACTATGAGAATATGGATAATTTGGGGGCTTATAATGCTTTTGTGTTTAAGGTTATGATTGATGCATCACGAAAGTGGGGCAATCTTAACCTAATTCTTGTTATTGATTACGAAAGTAGCTAACTTGAATTCTTGAGTGCATTGCCAATAAATTCCTTGGTTAATTATTTTTCCTTAATTTTGAGATTGTTAGAGCATCAAGATTGCTGGCGAGCTGTCGTAGGCTCCCAAATTAGAACCTTAAACACGTAGTAGCGAGAGTAAGGGTCGATCCCACAAGGAGTAACTAGTTTAATGCATGAGTTCAAATTAAAGAGGGGGTTTGGTATGAAATTAACATTCAAAATAAGTAAATAAATAAATAAATAAATATGATAATCAAGCCAAAGTTTACTAACGAAATCAAATGAATTTTCAACACTTGGTCTAAGAAAACATTCACCACTGGATTTTAGTAACTGATCATAGATTCACGGTTAATTCATAACAATTGAATATTCGTTGTGGGATTAATTCCCGATTTTCCTTAGTCATAGATAATCAAACACAAGCGGTATCAACTACCCCTAACTATCAAATAACACAAGACAAGCACTTATATTTAATTTGATAGCAGCATTAAAATGAGAAAATCAACGAAACTGAATAACATAAACACATGCGGTTATGTTTAATTCATATTAATATTCCTCCTAGGACTAAATTAATATTAACGCCATATTAATAAATCCCAGTTGCCACACAGATTAGAAAACCAATTGAACGAATCGTTAACTAATCTAGCAATAAACTGTTCAAGTAATTAAACTAGTAGGCATCCTAGCAATTAACTGGAACAATCATATAAAGTAAAACACAGGAAAATATCAATTACTCAAATATACTAGAACCTTAACATTAAAAAGATATATTAGCTAAATCTCACAGTACAAACGAATCAAGGGTTCGTGTAATCTTGACCCAGTTTAGAGTAAATTAACCACACATGACCATGGAGTAAACACTAGGAAAGGGGAAAAAAATTGCAGAAATTCCTAGACAAACTAGAAAAACTTTTTTTATATCTTGAAAGAAAAAAACCTACTGCTATTTATACAACTCAAGCTCAACAAAAATCCCTTCACCTGAGGAATTAACTTCATCGAAAAACACTCTGCTCCTCTCAAAATTCAACCCAACTGATTTTCCGTCACAATGACCTAACGTCACTCCGGGCTGCGACCTTGTAATCCGTGTTCTCCACCGTAATTTGCGTTGCCGTTCGTCGACAAAGTAAATTGCTGCCGCCGCATGCTCTGTACGTACGGAAGAAACAAAAGGAATGCTAACATTTTATTTGTTTGTCATTAATCATTATGCTAAGAATTGGGCCACACAACTCATGGACTCAAATAATACTTAAACCATAATAAAGAATTGGGCTACAAATTGTTGGGCTCAAACTTAAATTATTAACTACACTAGATAAAACATTTATTTAGCATATTGATTAATAAACTCTAAAAATAAATAATTATTATATAATAATAAATAATTGATGCAAAAATATTATAAAGATGCATATAAAATAAAAGTATAAAATATGTCTATCAATTGCAATATCCCTAATCTGACCCATTCTTTTATCATATAGTTTATCCCTTATTTTATTTGCATTCCTTTTATTTCCCATATTTAATTATAATTTACTTGGATTCTAGTGAATTACAATACTTTAGTGCCTAAAATTTAATAATTCACACAATACGTGCCATAGCCCCAATCCTCAGCGGAACGACAATTCACACCCTCTTTTACACTCACAATTACACTCACAATTACCTTTATACCTTCTATATATGTAGCCAACTTGGGTGTTTGTAGTTTCAGCCCCAAGCTCACAACTCAGCCTCTTGATGCAATTTATTGTTGGAAAAATAGTAAAAATGGTATTGCAAGTGGTTATTTTGTGGTACTAATATATGTGAGGTCCATTTCTGATTTAGGTATGGTCAAAGTGGATTTGGATTCTTTGTAGTGAGATTAAGAGACTGATATATTTATGCTCAAAACGGATAATGAGTTAATTAAAAAATTAATTCTCAAAGTAGACCCATTTGAATTGAAAAACAGAGGTTAAAAGACTTGAAACCAAAGTAGACCCATTTGAATTGAAAAATAGGGGTTAAAAGACTTGAAACCAAAGTAGACTCATTTGAATTGAAAAATAGAGGTTAAAAGACTTGAAACCAAAGTAGACCCATTTAAATTGAAAAATAGAAGTTAAAAAGACTTGAAACAAGTACTTATCCCACATTGAAAAAGCAAGGAAATTTGCACCACTATATATGCAATAGCCTTTTAAAAAATAATTTAATTGTATAGAGAATCTCTCTTGAGCTGCCTTAATCAGATGATGCCACTTTTGAACCTTCTATTTAAATAACTCTGGTGTTTGTACTTTGGACCTTCTATTTAAATAACTCTGGTGTTTGTACTTTGGGCCACAACTCAGCCTCTTGATGCAATTGGATGGGTATGTTTGAATACAAATATGCCACCATTATTACCTAAGATAGTCTAATAGTAAACAATCTTTTTTTTGAAGGAAAAACACCAAATCATATTATTTATCAAACGCATTATTTAATAATCAATACAACAATAAAATGGCAGCAAGCATCTCATAAATGCTACCGCATAATAAACACAACAACAGATTTATCGGAAAATTAAAGAAAAAGAAAACAAAAAAGGACTTCAAATCAAATAGGAAAATAGTAACTAACGCTGCAACTATATATATTGCGCGTTGGGATATGATGGGAGTGAGTCAGGTTGCATGGTATGATACTATGATGCATATATGCATTCTTGTCACTTCTTAGACTTGATTTCATGGTTAAGGAAGGTAATGAGAGAGGGAAATTCGGGGGATTTTGGTTGAGGTGTGTTGTCCGGACCCAATTTGAGTTTGGTTAAATATTTGAAACGCAGAAGCTGGAGATTTTGTAGATCCAGATCTAACATGGAAAACTCCTCCAGGTCTCCTCCTGTGATGTAAAGTGTTTCCAATGAAGAATGCTTCTTAACCCAATTTGGCAAATTTTTATTTGGATAGCATCTCAGGTCAAGTTTCTTTAGATTTGGCAGAACCTCAATACCTTCCTCCTCTTCATCATCACTTTTTTGTGGGGGTTTTTGCTGTGGCTGAGTGCTGGTGGCACCACCACCGTCATCACTTTTTTCTTGTTTTTGCTGTGGTGTGATCTCAGTGCTGCCACCATCATTAGTACTTTCGGGTTGTTGATTTGGCGGATTCTCGGTGCTGGCACCGCCCCCTGGTGTTTTCTGTGGCGTGCTCTCAGTGTTGGCATCACTTTTTTCTGGTTTTGGGTGTGGTGTGGTCACAGTGCTACCACCATCATTAGTATTTCCGGGCTGTTGATTTGGTGGATTATCAGTGCTGGCGGCACCACCTGTACTCCCCGGTGTTGACTTCTTTTCTGTTGTTATCCTCCATGTTATTGTGAGAATGAAAAGCTTGCTCAAATTGGTTAGTAGATGTATGTTGAAGGTGGGTGTAGTGAGTATGATGCTCAACTTCCTTAAGGTATCAGCAGCTGCCAAGGTTTGAAGGGAGTTGAGAGTGGATTGATCTAGCTTGAGACCCTTTAAGGTTTGGAGGCACTGAAGGTTTTGAACAAGGCTCAACAAATTGGTCTGAAGGAGGTAACATTCTGAAACATCCAAATGAGTGAGCTTATAGAGCCTGTTAATCTCAGTAGGAAGAGTTTCCAAATTGTAACAGGCCTTGAGGTCCAAGATTTGGAGGTTGCAGCATTTAGAAATGGTGGAGGGCAATGAAGTGATCCTGGAAATCCCTCTCAGGCTCAGATAATTCAAATGCTTGGTCACATGGAACAGGGCTTCGAAGATGCGGTCATTTTCAACCTCAATGTGAGGAACAGGCAAGGAGTCTCGCCACCTTCCCAAGTGAAGAGTTCGAAGCCATTTCATTTTCCCAAAGGGTTCATGATCCATATCCAAGTATTTTTGGGTAACATTGATGATTGCCAGTAATCTCTCCGCTGCCGCGGCAGCTGCAGCCTCCTCATCACTTTTTTTGGCTTGATCATTCTGGTCGGCTTTTTTACTACTACTACTAGTAGTACGTGTGGTGGTCCTTTTGTTCTTCTTCTTCATTAGAAAAGGAAAAGGAAATGGGTTGTTGAGGTCATTGTGGCCAAATAACACCTCTTTTTCTTGCAAAATCTCACAGTTTTTTCTTCTGTTGTAGACCACAGAATCATTCACCCACTTGGGATCCAGCACCCTATCCAGATAATTCAACTCATCTTGCACTTGCTTCTCAAAGCCCGCAATGTATTTCAGCAGTTCCATTTGCTCATCATGCAACTTTTTGAGAATATTATTATTAATGTCGTTTTGCCCCGTCATCGTATCACCACTGTTTGTTGTTTTCTTCATATCTTCAACTTGATTTTCCAGAAGAATTCGCCTGCGATTGAAGGCATAATCATCCTGATCAACCCAAGGTTTTATTTTTCCATGGGTGACTTCAGCAAGCAAAATATTGAGATCAGTTACACATTTCAGCTTCTTTTGCCTTTCAGACACTGCTTTAAGATCCTGCTTCTGTGCTTCTCTGTCTTTCATGAGAGAGTAATAGTTAACTTTTATCCATTTTAACCTTTCACGAAACTTGTCATTCTTTCGGTTTTTAATTTTCCAAGTGCCACTATCCTCAACTCCTTCTCCATCATCATATAAGCACACACGTCTGCTTCTGGGAGGAGGATGTGGAATATTCTCCTCCGGAACACCAAAAAATTCAAACANCCAAAATCTGGCTGGGAGGCCATTTTGAGGGACTGGGAATGGGGCATACTGAATCCCCTTTTGAGATCCCACCACTTCCCACCTGCAACACAAACAAAAATGCCCTTGTCAAAATATCATCCCCCATTTTGCCTAAGATCCTGCCCTATCTATCTCACTCGTAATACAAATCCTAGGTTGCTCATAACTGACTGGTATTCAGGTTGGGAGTTGAACTTATAACGTTGTAATTACCAAGTTAACAGCAAGACTAATTAGGCTGGAGTTGACCGGCATTCAGGCTGAGAGTTGAACTTGTAACGTTGTAGTTACCAAGTTAACAGTCAGACTAATTAGGCTGGGGTGGGGTTGCTCCTTGACCTCTAAATCTTTAGTGACAGCAATACCTGAATTTGGTTACGAGGTGATGTGTCATCACTAGCATCTCCAGCTTAGCAAGCTCGTTGCCCGGGCACGCGTGGACCCCGCTGCCAAATGGCATAAATGTATTGGGTTTCGGAGAATTCTGCATATATACACACCAATGAACATTCTTAAACCATGAAACTAGTGAAGTTAATTAACAAATGCAAGAATGTATGAAGTAAAGTTCATCTTATGTATACCTCAAATCTTGAAGGCTCAAACTTCTGTGGATCAGTAAAGAAGTCTGGGTTATGATGAATGTTCCTGAACAAAGGCAACACCTTCCAACCTTTTGGAATTAGGTACCCTACAACACACATTCTTCTAAGTCTTAGCCTTTAAACAATTAAAATTTTATGTTAAAAAAAGAAAAAAAAATTTGCCTTAGCTAGCATCAGTTTACCTTGGTATTCTACATCAGCAACTGCCTCTCTAAATGTGAAAGATATGATGCTTGACATCCTCAACGTCTCCAAAACAACCTAAATCGCATAAAATTAAACTTTTAGGACGTCATAAAATCTTGTTTAGTCCTAGATTATTGTCATTACATGCACGCTGGCAGTCTTTTTTGCCTGGTAAACTCGTAATCACTACTCGAGAGTGTGTAAAAATCACAAAAAAATAAATCAATCTAAATTGTTTATATCTGACCGGTTCAGAATGCTTAGTCATAAACTGGGAAATTAATTATGTTTACCTTGTAAGTAGTCGGCATTTGTCTTGTGTCTGTCCACGTCAAAGGGCTATTCTCTACTGTTTTTGACAGGCGGATTGCTTTCTGTTCAGCCTGCAACAAGCATGGCGGGCATAAATGCGCCGAAAACAATGTTTTGTTTTGGCTCTAATTAAATCTTTCCGGGCCGGGTTCTCGACAGCCATTAGAGTCTCAACATGAAAAAACATCTTGGGACCTTCTAGATCCTTACCTTAACGGCCTGAAGAAGCTTCGGATTGTCGTGAAGGTACTTGAGAATCCAGGTCAGGACACTGGCGGTCGTGTCCTGCGCCGCGAACAGAACTCCGATGATATTGTCGGCGATTTGGTCGTCGTTCAGAGTATGCCCTTTCTCGTCTGTGGAATCCATGAAACAGCTCAAAAGCCCCTTTTCTTCTATCTTCTTCTCCTTCCTCTCGTTGATGATTTCGCTGATTATGTTGCTCAGTCTCTTCCTCGCCTGCAGATAATATCAATGGCGTTAATGCTGCAGAACAGAGGTGTGTTTAAATCGATGTTTTATTATATCAGAAACACCGGACAGAAAGAAAATAAAAGAAGGAATGTTGAAATTTGTGTTTTATTATATTATTATTGCAGATGATTGATTCGTGGGAGTACCTCTAGAGCCTTGCTGTAGAGACTTGTTGGAAAATTGGTTGGGAAGGAATTGTACCCTTTGTTAACAATGCTGTAATTTTTCTTCAGCTCTTCCTTTTGGTGATCCTCAAGGTGTCCAAAGATTGCGAGAATTCCCACCTCAAAAGAAAACTGAATGCAGAACGATAAGATATAAATATAATGGTTCTAATATGAAAGGAAAAAAGCCTAGTGTTCCAACTTCCAACTAACCTTCTTCATCTCCTGGAAAGTGTTGACGGCCTGGCCGGAGGCGGCCCAGGAGTCCAATGCAGAGAGTGCAATTGCTTCAATGTCTGCAACACGGCCTCGAATCGAGTCGGGGCTGAGCGCCCCCTGCACCATCTTCCTCAGCCGCACATGGTAGCTCCCCTGGTGGAAGAACAGCGCAGAAGGGCCTATCAAGCTCTCCTTGCTCTTCGGATATGTCGGCTTGAACAAGTTCGCCGCCGTCACTAACACGAACCGCGCCGCCTCAGGGCTCGCCAGCATAACGCACGGATACCCCAGTATCCGCGTCTTGAAGATTTCCCCATACCTGAAAAAACCCAACAAACTATAAGCACAAACATAAACAAATCCCGAACAATCCCATCCAAATTGGTCAGACCACTCGATAACCTGGTAACAATGTTAGTTGTTTAGTAACTTTTTTAATTTGAACTGTTCAGTAGTCCTAAATTGGTCACCCATTGACTTGATAACCAGAATGTTCTGAGTTAACTTTCTTAATTTGAGCTGATCAGTTGTCAATACTGTCTCTCTTAAAATCGAGAAAAAACAGGAATGGAACCTTGATTCTCTATTAGTGAAGAAGATGTTGGGGTCTTGGGAGTAAAGTTGGAGAGTTTCTCCGATGTAAGGCCAGCCCATTGAGCCTGGGGGGAGCTTGGGCTTCTTCTTCCTGGGGTGGGGTTTGGTTCTTGTGAGTGCAGAGAGTACGTAGAGGAATACAGAGAGGGAAAGTATAATAGTGTAGAGAAGGACGCCATAGCTTTCCGCCATTGTTGTTGTGTATGTGTATGAAGATGATTTCAAGGTTTTGTCGTACTACTACGTTTGATAATAATAAGCCTAATAATGGTGAGAATGCTGTTGGAATGGGAAGATTTGAGTGACCAAGAAATGCAGAGGTTGGATCTATATATAGTAGAGGATTGCTCCAGGCCCAGATGTGACCATTTTTTCTTCTTAATAATAATAATAATAATAATAATAATAATAAACTTATTATATCCAAGCTGCAATCAGAATGGGAAATAATGGACCAAAAGCCCCAAAAGAATTGATCAAGGTGAAAATATTTTTTGTGCGCAGAATATACGTGCAGGGTAGAAATTAATGACTGATGGTGTTAACCAAAGGTCTTGTGGTCAAGCGGCATGAAATGATTCTCCTAAGTGGGAGGTCAGTTCAAGCTTCAGTGGGGACAATGTTCACTAGTTGGGCTTCAGTAGGTTAAGAAAGCATATGGACAGATACTACATGTAACATGGTCAATAGTATTGAGGGCAACATATTTATACCACTAATAATTCATATGTGATATTGATAATTGACATATTATGGAGGGACATAAATTACAATTTTTTCAAAGTATAATTTGGTGTCACTAGACCAAAGGTCTTGGCAAGTTGGAAAATTTATATATATATAAGGAAAATAATAAGATGAAAATTAGAGAAATCTAGCTAGAGTGATTGTAGGCTGTGTACTATGTACTGGAAATCTAATCCTGATCTTCCCAAGTATTTTTATGTCCTGTGTAAATAGTAAATTATTATTCTCGTAATTATTTTTTTTTTTTTAATTTGTGTTTGAATTTTGTAGATGAAGAAAGAGCTCTTTTTTATATGGTCTAACCGAAATTCAAGTTTGAACAAAGTATATATTCTTTTGTTTAATGGCATTCTTCATTCCAATTTTACATGTCAATCTCCGGTGTTTACCTCATCATTTATAGCATTCTTCATTCCAAATTTATTCATGAGAATTGAAGAAGAAGAAGTGAGATACATGTCAACATAAAAGTAAATGTAACAAGTATTCATGAAAATTGTAATTTAAACTTCATCGAAACTTCGACCTTACAGATGTACTAGTGATCTGTTCAGTGCTCACTATGTGTCTCAAGTTAGTGAGTTATGATAATCAACTTTTTATTCTATCATTAACGACTTTGAACATATTGTAAATATGTAAATATAATGTGTAATAATTATTTCAAATAAAAAGTAATCATATTTTTATTATTATAAAAATAAATTATAAATTTGTCTAAAAAAAAAGGAAAAAACAAAAACACAAAGACATCCTTAAATCAAATAAATGTTTCCCCATATAACATTGGCTTGTGTTGTAACTTGTAACTGCTTAATTGACTAATAACTACTAAAATCAACCAGCAGTGTGTCACCGACATGATTCCTGTCCAGCCGCCAGCACATTCCTTTTGACTTTTTTTATTTTTATAAATTTAATAATAATATATATTCCAGTGAGAAAATTCGGGATTATCGACTTACAACCATTCTAACTTTAGGAATGTCTTTTTTATGCTCAAGGTAAACCCAGTTTACTTCCTGTGACACCTTACTTATCTCCTAATCATTATCACTCTCTCTTGCCGTATTAACAAGGCAATTGATAATCATGTTTTGCTCTCTAAACATATGTTTAACCTGGACATTGTAATCCTTCAAAATTTTCCTCCCTACATTTTTTACTTTATTCCTTCCTAAGATATTATAGTCTCTATTTTAGTTAATTAATGTCGTAAAAGAGTATTCTTCATTCGTTACATGTAATTGTTTTTATTTTTTGTCATTTTCTTACTTAAAAAGTAAAAATGCTTTTTTGGAAAAAAAAAAAAGAAAAAAAAAAAGAAAAAGAAAAAAGCATAAGATCCATGGGCTTTAAGCTTGTTAAATACTTAAATCCAATTTTTAATTTCACTCCGCGCAGTATAAGAAGATATATATAATTAATGCAACATATACTCATTGATTAGTTATTTAATTGTAATTTTATCTTTATAATTTGTTTTAATGATTTATTTATTGATTAATTATTTGAGTGTATATTTATTGGTTCAAATTTGGTTCTCAGTTCTCATATTAGAAGGTCAGGATATTGATTCTTACCAACACTCCTCAGTCAAGCCTGTCGCATAGTAATTTTCTAGTGCAATTATCTCTATGTATGACTTGTAAGCTATTACACATGAGTGATAATTAACCATGCACATTTGTTTATAATCGCTATACGTTTTCCTCGTTATCTAAAAAGGAAAATAATACACTATACAAAGACATAGTCAATCTCATAATGTATGCATGGCTTCAAATAGAGCCATGCAAATTATTTGCTATGTTATATACACACAATGTAATGCGGCCTTATTAGGACTACTACTCGGAGCTATTCAATGAATACTTCAATAGTCAATAAAATATCTTAACTTTAGAAAATAAACTCAAAACGTTTTAAATTTAAGTATATAAAAAAGTAAAAATATTTTTTTGAAAATTTATGAAAGTCAAATCATGCGTGACTGTAAATGGTAAACTATATATATAATTAATTAATGTGTACTGTTCTTGAGAGTTATCCAATAACAATTGCTTATAATAATTGTATGACTAACAAAAATCAGATTTGGGTACGTACAAGATAAAGAAGTTGTATCTATACTAGAGTATTTCCAAAGTGCGATGAATCTGTCATATATACACAATGTAGTTGTGGAATTCAGGTCCAATAGTATTGTCGGGATTAAGCGCTCTAGTAGTGAGTATGTTCGTTTCAATGGCAGGATGTCAGCCTTAACTATACAGTGATGACTCATGATTTACTCTGATACAAATTGTCAAGATTAAGTGTTTATCATTACGTGAAAAGTTATAACTAGTAGCAAAAATACATTTTTATTTTTAACTTCCGCCCAATAATGCAATAATTATTGTTTACACATGGACTTAAAATTCTTGGATCACTGTACTGAACCAATTCAAATAATATCTAATGAATTGGATCTATTAGGATAATTAATTCACTAATATTCCATCAAATAGGAATCTTTTCAAGTCATATAATCTCAATAATCATTAGTAAATACTGAGAATACCTTATCCTGAATATACATACAAATAAAAGTTATTTAGCCGCCCCAGCTGGATTAATAGACAACGATTATTACATTAATAATGATTAGCTAGGGATCGGAACAACGGTTGACTGGACTTCATATATAGGATGATTAAGAACGTTAAAATAAGAAAAAAAAAAATTTGTTATAACCTACGAATTAATCTCATCTGTCCATCTATATAAAATGATCAAGAGTTATAAATTAAAAACAGAATGAGAATATACAACATCATTATTTAATTAAGACATTTCATTTGGAAACGCTTTATAATGTATCCACGGATAACTAATAATACACACACGTGAATGCACTATCATATAGATTGTTAGTGCATTGCCAATTATTTAGGAATGCACTATGTTATTATTTTTTTTTATTTACAAGAAATTCACAACTCTTATCCAAATATGAATTTTAATAAATTTCGTTTTGTGATTCTAACCAATAAATGATTCTAAAGAGATAAATGGGTTCATAAGACACGTGTCCTCTTATCAATTATGTCTGGGCATGTAAGTACGATGTTAAACACTATGAAAGATTCGATAACACGCATTATATTCCAAAGAGACAGGCATGTGCATGTTGTCTGATACTCAACAATATAATGTATGTCACCACTTAGTTTACATGCATTATACTATTTTAAGGTTCTCTTGGCTCAAACTTGTTTTAGATCATTAGATGGACAATGATTCAACTTTGACTCTTTTAAACTATTTATTTATATATGTCTCAGTTAATGGTGCTTTCGGTAAATAACTCGTGTTCGTGTTTAATAAGCGTCCGTTTGTGTTCGTTTATTAAGGTAAATGAATATAAATGAATAAATTTTAGAGATCGGTTCATAAACGAACAAAGTCCAAACAATTGTAGGCTCATTTGCTAAGAGCTCGTAAACAAGTTCGTTTGTGTTCGTTTAGTAATGTTCATGAACAAGCTCATTTAGTGTTCGTTTAATAATGTTTATGAATATGTTCACAAACATTTAAGCATGTATATATGTATATAGTTGTATTGTTTGATTCGTTATTGTTTGGGAACATAGATTATTTTTCGTTCACGAACAAATTGTGATAATGAACGTGTGCATATGTTTGGTTATTAAGCGCTTATGAAGGTGAACAAACATGTTTACAAACATTAACGTGCTCATGAATATTAACGAACAGTAACGAACGCTTAATAAACGAACACGAACAACATTTTCAAAAATCGTAACAAACAAACACGAACACTCCAAAGATCTTAACAAACAGACACAAACAATCTCGTTCGTTTATGTTCAATTTGTTAACCGCCCTAGTCTTGACTCACTTAAATTATATTGTTAGGCAAACAATTTAATTTACTTACGCTGATAAATAAAATTGTTTTGTATTTAATTATAGTGAAAGTATATATTTTATATATTCGTTGGTCAATATATACAACTTTTTAATACTTTTTTTAAAGAAATATTTTTTTTTAAATTTGAAATGTTTGTATGTAATAAAACTTTTAACTTCAATTCCTACTCTGAAATCCATTGGATTTGGTACCTGCTTTTTGAAAACTTGCAACTTAACTTTTAGTTCTGGTCAAATACCATATTTATCCCATACTCTGCGTGTATATATATATATATATATATATA
>CM008343.1:36169177-36186109 GCA_002525835.2 Ipomoea batatas
GTATATATAAAAAGAAAGTGAGTGACGCGAATTCATCCGTCTGTTTTCATTAATCAAAACGACGTCGTTTTGGGACCGCGGTCCATAATGCATTGTGGACCGCGGTCCACGATATAATTTGCGAACAGGAAACACGGGGAGGGATTTCGGGAACGGTAACCGCATTCCCCGGCCCCGCCCAATCTCGTTGACATCCCTAATATTGACCACGAGCATATTTGCAAATATCTTAAAATCCTAATTGAGAAATCCTAAAATCCCTAAATGACTAAATTCCCTATTTCCTTAATTGCTAATTGAAAAAAGAAACAGCAAAACAACTAACTATACACAGGCAGCGGCGCATTGTTGAGCAGCGGCGACAGGCGAGTCCGACGACAATCAGCGGCGGCGACAGCTTATTCTTAAGAAACCATCGGCGACGAGCGACAGGCAACCGGCGACAACATCGATTCTTCAGCGATGATTATATTTTTCGCGATGATTATATTTTTCTTCGCACTTGGCTGTTCGAACTTGGCACTTGGCTCAGTTAGCTGGTGAGTCCTCTACTCCTCTTTCTTGTGCCTAACGATATCCTTATCCCCGCAATACTCTCCCACTTTCAATGGCGTCGATTCTCTCCAGAAGAGTTTTCCGCACTTCACCTTTTTCTTCTTTCAATCGGAAAAAGTTTCCGAGCAATCTTCAATCCGGCCTATTGAGCTCCGTATTCGAATCTGATTCGGTGCGATTGTTATCCTCATATGGTTCACGAGAACAATGCAATGTCGCTGCACTCTGCCCCAAAAGAGGTCTGATATACAAGGATTTCGGGAGAGGAACTGTAATCAGGCCAAAATACGGATTCCAGAATCTCAATATCGGATCGATACATTCGGGTCGGTTTCTATGCACAGCTCACGGAGCTCCGGAATCAGGAGCTGGTGGTGGAAGCATTGCTGTTGCTGATGGTTCTGGCCAGGCTAAGGAAGCTAAAGTGAAGAGGAAGAAACTGAAGGGTAAAGGGCAGTGGTGAGATGGTTGAAGTTCTTCAGGTGGAAGAAGAAGAAAGAGTTCCAGAGGATGACTGCTGAGGAGAAATTGGTTTACAAGTTGAGAAAGGTAAACACCTTTTATCACCTGGTTCAATGATTCTTGAAGTGAAACAGAAATTGGAACTGGAAGAACTTGAATTAGGAACTATTGTTTTTTCTCTATAGATGGAAATATTGTTTGTCTTAGGAAGTTTTTACATAATAATGCTGTCAGCTCTACTTAATTTATGCGTTCCGTTAATGTTTTAGCAGTGATGGAACAATTATTTATATGCTACTGATCTTGAATTAAAGTTGAATGAGTGGTGTGATTTAGGGTTACACAGAGCTTTTGGTTCCGTTTTTTTATGCTATGGAGTTGTTTGATTCTCAGAAAGATATTACTCCATAGTATAATTTGAAGCTTGTGAATACTAAGTGATTTTAATTTACCCTGAGGAAGGTAAATTAGGAGGATAGGAGTGCATTAATTCTGTGTTTAATAACTAACACTAGATATGTAATTTTAAAGCTTATTGGTTGCTAATTTCATCTTTGTCATAGGCGCGCAAAAAAGAAGAAAGGCTTCTTGAAGCATTAGAGAAGATTGAGCCTAAGGAGACATCAGAGGCTACCCATGATCCAGAGATATTGACACCCGAAGAACACTTCTACTTTTTGAAGATGGGGCAGAAGTGCAAGAATTATGTGCCTGTTGGAAGACGTGGGATATACCAGGGTGTGATCCTTAATATGCACCTGCATTGGAAGAGGCACCAAACACTTAAAGTAGTTGTGAAGACGTTCTCTCCAGAGGAGGTTAAGGAAATTGCCGCAGAACTTGCACGGTTAAGTGGTGGCATCATTCTTGATATTCAGGATGATATCACCATTATTATGTATAGGGGAAAGAATTATGCTCAACCACCAACCGAGATAATGTCCCCCAGAAGCACTCTTTCTAGGAATAAGGTTCTCTATTTCTTAATTATTTCTCATAATGTATTTTATCTTGTTTACTCATAAGGTTACTTTGGAAGCTATAACCAATGAGGATCCCTTTGTATTTCTGACTGCAGGCTCTGAATAAATCCAAATACAGGGATTCCTTGAGAGCTGTTCGGAGATATATACCTAGACTTGAGCAGGACCTTGAGCTGCTTCGAGCACAAGCAGAAAATAAAGCTAGTCTCTCCGAAGAAAACCAATTAATTGGCTCTGAGGATTATGATTCTGACCACCATTTGCAATTGCAAACTGAGGCAACCAAAAAACTGAATGAAGTAATGCCTCAAAATGGTGAAAATGATGATGAAAATGATTCAATGATGGAATATGATCTTGGTGAAGATTCTGAAGATCTTTCAGATATTTTTGAGACAGAGTCTGAGGAAGAGAATGAGGAGAGGAATGAGAAACCTCTATATTTGAATGCATTTGAAAAGTTTCCTGTTCATAGCAATGGGGAAACAGATGATTTTGAGGAACATTTGCGTCAAATATCTGCTAATTCAAGGAAAGAGAAATTGCAAGGTAGAGATGTGAAGTCACCAGATCTAGATGAAGTTGATCGGATGATCCTGCAAGCCGCATCACTTTTGAAGAAAAATAGAAGATGAAAGCCTGTATTTATTGGTAAGCTAACTCATTCCTTTGAAAATTTGAAACACGAAAAGCTTTATGGTCCAGATTATTTTGAACATATTTTGCCTAATCGCAAAAGTAAAATTAGTTATGGGACAGTAAAGGTATGGGTTGGGGATGATGAATTTGTTGGAGTGTCATTGGGAAAGATGGTCAATCCTGATCAGTTCATCATTAGTAGATATGGAGGATGCTGCCAGAGCAAGCTTAAATGTCTCATTTACATCACTTCTAAATGGCTGTGGCAGATTACTGGAAAGATCAATGATGATTTCACCTCACCGTGTGATGAAATGATGGCTAAGGGTATGGATCCTTATAAAGTAATATATGATTGTGAAACTATTGGAGGAGGGGTGTTAAGCGAGCAAGCGAATGAAACATTAGTAGAATCCTTGTGTTAAAATGGGGATATTACTGAACTATTGATGTCACTTAATGAAATCGGTAAGGAGGGCTTGTCCCTAGTGTTAATATCTCTAGCACTTCAGTTCATGGGTTGAACAGAGCAGGATATTGAGAAAAATTAGCAACAGCTTTGGAACTATGGTAAAGTTTGCTTGGATCTCTAAATCCCAGACAAGTGAAGATGCAGAGTGTATTTCCAACCCTATGAAGCAAGCAACACCAGAAGTAGCTCGCCGGGTTCAATCCTCTCTCACAAAAATTAAAGAAGTATGGTACGGAAACTTATTTGACGGCTGTAAATGTGTGTCCGATAATGATATTTGGCAATTAGGAGATGTGGCAGTGCAGTTTGCTGTTGCAGAAGAATTTTGTTGGTGTAGCAGATGCCAGTTCTCCAAGGTGCAAGGTGATCTGGTATGTGATTGAATGGACTTCTTTCACTAGATTTATGCTAATCTCAGATTTTTCTCTTTAGGGCTTTTGGTTCTTTGAGCATCTTTTTCCATTCTTTGGCCAGGTTGTGCCCAACATTTTTGATAGATTAATAAATTTCTTCATCTCTTCAAGCAACAAAAAGGTATTTTACTTTTTGAGGGATTCGTGATTCGTGCATCTTATTTGGTACATTTGAGAGATTGAGGACCAAACTTACAACAACATTACTTTAGGTCAGTATCAATTAGCCACAATGTCTTACATCTTTGAGTGCAAGTTTGCTTTTGCAGATCTTTGTTTCTGCAGCCTGGCTTTGACTTTAAAGAGAACAGTGTGTATTTCATCAAAATGTGGAGTCGTCGCTTTCTTCGTATCATCAATCCAACTCAAAACTCTCTTGTATGGGCTTAATATTCTTCCCCGATCCTTCTCTTCCACAACCTGTATCGCCAAAAGCTCTCATTAAAGCCGCATTATCTCAGCAAAGAAAGCCACACAATCCTACAGAGCACTTCCACACAAAAACGACAAAAGCAATATTCCCCTACCTCAAGTTGCATTAATTCACAAACTAAGCTAAGGTCTGCAATGGACGGTTGGGTGCTTCCCAGCAGAAAACGTCCATTTCCTTGGAGCCAAATGGACTCGATCTTATCAAGGGATGCCAACAGGACTTTCTCAGCTTCGGCTGCTGCTTGTGGATTCAATGGCAAGCCAAGTGCGGGTGCAAGTGTAGTATTTATAGCATACCCAACTGAAAAAGTATGTAACAATTGCAAATTACACTGACCATCAATTCATCATATATAAAATTACAAATTCAACCGACTTATATTAGTAGTTAACCACCATCTCATTTGTCATCAAGACAGTGCGTTTAGTAATAACTAGAGAAAGGAAAATAGAGAACGTGTTTATTTGTACATTTCTTCAATTTGAAAATAAAGAACAGAAAACTAGATAAATGAAGTAAGAGCAGCCTATAATTTCTAACCATTCATAACTCACTTGCCAACTGCACGTTGTTCACCCCGACAATGCAGCTGATCCTACACCCTAGTATTTATACTAACATTTACTCACAGCTACCATAGCCCATAAGCCTATGAAAAAGTAATTCATGTACACACGCTTCTATTTTTGGGATGATGAATACGACGGCAATTTGATACTCTATATTTCTTTTAGCATCGGTTTTCACCAATTGCATCCTAAACTTATAACATTCCATAATTATATCAACAACTTATTTTAAGGGAAATTATTTTAATCATAGTCATGGGCAGGAAGACAAGGCAATCTTTATTATTAACCCAAAAAAAAAAAAAAGGAAAGCACCTGCACCACGGCGTAAATTAGCATGGTGCCAGTCTAACACCGAGTCTATCTTTGCTCTTTTGTATAGATCAGCTGGGTACCTTCAAAGACGACAATGCATTAGGCGGGTAGAAATCAGGCAGCACAGAGACTCAGAATTTTACAAATACTTTGCAAAAGCGTCAGCAACCAAACTCACCAATGATCTGCAACGCCAGGAAATGCACAAGCAAGATATCTGAGAATTGCATGGCTGAAAAGCCGCAACAGTGGTTAGTAAGCGTGTTACTGAAACTCGGCCATAAAACTACAAAAGTAAAAATGAGACCTTTTTCGTTTTCTTTTTTCAAATGTGTTTTGGACATTTTCATTTTTATCTGATCTGGTGTAGGGTAAGTTATGGAACCTATGAACAATACAATGGGAGTGCAATATATCTCTAATAAGACTATACCCTCATAACCATGGTCAACCAAGTAACTGTAACTATTATATGGTAAATAATTGTAAGAGGTAAATCTACCATTGCCCCCTCAGTAAATTACAGTTAAACCTGGACAGAGAATCACACCATCCGGCCATCATCTCCTTCTCCACTCCTACCAAATATGTCCATTTTGACTCTATACTTCCATAGCCAAGCTCCCAACAGTGAAGAATATGAAATGAAACAATAAAGATTGTTTCTACTAAGAAATCAAGAAAATACTAGTACCTCTCAAATAGTTTGAATCTTCCATCCTCTATTGCAGGCACTTGTTTCATGGGGTTAATTTCTGCAATGAAAATACCAAAGAAAACATAAATTATCTAAAGAAACCCTAGCCGGCAAAGGACCACAAAGAGCTAAACCCACTTAGGTTACTCATAGTTGATTCCACCAAATGTCCAATTTGAAACTTTGTGATTACTAAGTGTAAACCAGTCTAGATTACCAATAGAATATTGGCTCAAATCAATAAGACCAATAAATCACTTCTAGAGTCAAAACTTCGAACCTTGTGATTACCAAGTTAGCTGGGTTGCTCCGCAATCATGACAGTTCTAAACATTTACAGTTTTCAGTCAGAAAACAACCTCAGAAACACACAAACCTTGGAATTCAGGAGACCGATGCTTGCCTTTATCAAGCTGTACTATGACCTCCTCAAAATCTATCCCATTCACCCTTCACCAAATAAAAATTCAAGGAACATTAATTTTAGCACGAATTAAATGGAAAAAAAATGTGGGTATTTCAAACAAAAATTTGTACTGTATAAGAAAATAGTGGAAATTAAATCTTTTGAAGGGACAAAATTGCGGAGTTCTCATGAATAGAAACAAGAATCTTACTTGCAGAAAATAAGAACAGCTCGAGAAGGTTGGGACATACGATCTACGTACAGTTTCAACGTCATTTCTGCTGTTTTCCTCTCTCGATTTCTCTCTCGCTGATGGCGATCACTGAGTCGTGGATCCGGAGCTTTAAACTTGCGTTTTGCTGGCGAGGTAGCAAGTCGAGAAGATGGATAAAGACGGCGAATTCAATATGAAATTGGATATTTTTTTTAAAAAAAAGTTGCAATTTTTTTTTTTTTTTTTTTGGGATAGAAGATACGCTATTTTAACAGACCTTTTGTTTGTTGAAACTAATTGCCAACCAATGCCAAAATTACTATTTTTCTTTTTTTTTTTTTAGGATGAACTGATAAATTTTTTTTTTAGAAAATGGTCAAATAGGTCCCTAAATTTTACATTAAGGGTCTGTTTCGAAAGCAGGAAAATGACTTCTGAAAATGAGTCATTTTCCGAAAAACAGGTTCATTTCCCGTATTTGGATGTATTATGGAAAACTGTCTTTGTGTGTTTGGATCATTTTCAGGAAAATGGATAGAATTGTATAATTAAACATTTTAATTTTTTTATTTAAAATATAAAAGATTATACATAGTAATAGTTATTAAAATAATGGTGTTTAATTAAAAAAAATAGAATTGATAAAAAAAATAAAAATTAAAAAAAAATGTAGCAAAGGTTTCCGGCGGTTTCCCTACCTCCTTGGTCCATGGTCATGGGTGATATGGCTTGGTTTTGGTCGAAAACATGCGAAACAACTATTCTGGCGATTCCGTAAAATGACTTACGGAAAAAAATTCCGTAAGTCATTTTCCAGAAAAATGAACTGATTTTCCTTGGTCAACTGAAAACATTTTCCGTTGATTACATTTTCCTGACATTGCCAAATACAGAAAACTCGGAAAACATTGTCCGGAAGTCATTTTACGAGTTACCAAACACACCCTAAAACTCAATTAAGCACATAAACTTTTAAAATGGTCAATTAAACCCTTTAACATGTCAAATTGAGTCAATTAAGCCCAATAACTGATAAATGACCTATAATAACAGGTCATTTTAATTTCGACAACAAAATTCAGCGATAGTCGGTCGCCATCTCAGGCGGAAGGCGATCATATCTGGTCGCTTTCTCCCGGAGAAGGCGACGTTTCTGGTCGCCTTCAGCCGGAGATGGCGACCGCCGGATTTTGTCGTCGGAATTAAAATGACATGTTATTACAAATTATTTATCGATTATTGGCTTAATTGACTTACTTTTACATGTTAAAGGGTTTAATTGACCCTTTTAAATGTTTGTGGTTAATTAACTTTTGATGTAAAGTTTAGGGTCTATTACTTTTTTTTTTTTATTAAGTATTTTAACATATTATTATGCCTTATAAGCTGCAAAAAAATGTGGTCCCCACAAAATAAGAGCCCACAACCATCAATCAAGTACAATGTATCTGTTATGAACTAAGGTTGACTATGATTCTATGAATATAATGTCCATACCTAATATACCATAAAATTTTACATAACAAATTTGATAAAACTTTGCAAAACACTAATTTGGAACAAATCTTTAAGACGTTGATCAATGTATTTTATACCAAATAGGCAAATATGATTATATATGTTATTTGAGTTGTATCAAGTATGTTAACACTTGTCTCCACAATATCTGATACAATTAAATATATCATGTATTATACATTTGTTAAGGTGTCTAAATGATTTTTTAGCGCAAACATACCATAAAATTAGGGAATAGACTGCTTAAGAGTGATAAGATTATGAGATTTTGTAACAAGATGTTGAATGTCTTGCACTACTTTAATCTCAAATCGGACTTTGATTGGTTATGGAGAGTTATAGGCATTTTACAACTTCGTAAATAGACATAATAGGAGACTTAATATTATGATTCATAACAAGATTCAATGTCCTTAACAACTAACGTCAACTGCCATGCCTTTTATAGGCTTTAATTGGCGGTTAATTACTTCGTCAAAAGCTTTGTGACATGAGACGTGTTATGCAACCACCTTCACTTGCATGTAATGCATGATGTCTAGCCGAGCATAGTGCGCGCTTTGCTCGCCCTGCACACACCCCTGTGCATGACCTCGCGGCTCGCATAGGTGTACCCGTGCTATGCGGCCCTACCCTTATAAATATGCCTAACTCCTTTAATTGGGTCCAAATATCCTCTAGTCCAAAGTTCAATACTCCATCAATACTAGTCAGAGATAAAAAAAATTTCCTAATATACTAGATACAATCACACAAATGCATCTAATTAAAATGTATATTATAAGGACAATTATTAACAAATTCAATACAATTCATATATAATTGTATTTAATATAAAAAAACACCAATACTAATACACACAAGCAATATGCCTATGTCCCCTAATATTGGATTCCTTAAAATGCATTTGGTTGGATAAGTTCAAGATAGGGATTGAATTGGCATTTTTGAAATTTTATTTGAGGAAATTGATGCAATATTGTTTGGAGAAGTTGAAGATGCAGCATAATAAATTGCGTCGGTCCATGGGGGATGGTTCATGTGGGCCCATGTGGCACCTCTTTCAATGTACCACTAAATAGACTACACCTCTCCCATAACGACAACTGTTTCATAAGTTCCTAGATTTTTTCCCCTCTATTATATTTATAAATTATAAATAAATTAGTCCCAAAATAAGTTATGGAGTAAGTGAAACACAAATTTTATATTCGAACATTATGAGTTCATATTTTGTTAAAGGCATCTTTAGTAGGTTTTTTTTTTTTTTTTGTTGGTTTTTAATTGTCAACTAGGAGAGAGAATGGGGAGAGAAGAAAAAGAAAAAAAAAAACAAATTTGCGCAAAAAAAAAAAAGAAAAAAAAAGAACACAATTAACGCGTCAGTCGCCCAACTGGGTGCTGTATGTGCGCGAAACAAACACAAAAGCAGTAGCCTTCTACCTTCTCTCTCTTGCAGGACCAACAAAAAATTTGGGTCTTAAGGAATAACTCACTATTCTCTCTCCAAGCCTCTCTCCTTCACCTGGACCTAAAAGCTGCAAAACCTTCCAAAAAATCATTGATGGGGATGTCCTAACACTTTTTTTTTCTTGTGATTTACTATCATTTATCTATTCTATGTAATTTGTAGGCTATTACACAAAAATAGAATTTACCCAATGCAGTTATAGATTTCTCTAATCACCAAACAAAAATAAAATAAAATTATCAACATAACGTATATTTGATAAAATAATGTTGAAAATTTTTATAATACTGAATACTAAAAATTCATTCTATTTTGTTAAAATATAAAATGTATTGCATCTTTTTACAATTTTTAATATTTGATATTTTAAAATTCAATATAAAAGCTGCTCCTAAATAGTACCCTCTCCATCTCATATTATGTGTATAGTTCAGTTAATGAGTCTTTATTGAAATTATTTTGAATTCTATTTTTCATAATGTTAAGTTTATAAGTATCATTATATAAAATTTATATATTTAGAAATTACATTTAAAGTACTATAAAATAAAAAAATTAACATAATTAAAAAGTAAAAAAAAAATAATTTGACCAATAAATAATAAATAGAATAGATAAGGGACAGAGGGAGTACACACTTTGTCAAGAAAGAGAATATAACTCTTTATTATTGCGCGCAAAGTGCACACATATTATTGTTACGTAATATTAATTTTATAAATTTTTTGGTAGTTAAAAATATTTACCCTTCCATAATAATTTAATTTTAAAAAATAATAAAAATGATGAGATATATGTCTTTTTTTTTTCTTCTTTTTTTTAAACTCTAGTAGTGTGATTTTTAACTTTCGAGATAAGGAAGTAAACCTACTCGAAAGGACGAGCAACACATGAAGTGTCATTTCAATTGCCACACTCGTCCAAGGGATCTTCAACACTAACATGTGGTACGATCGACCTGACTGACCTATGGATGAGCGACGCATGCCCCTCGTCAATAGAAACTGCAGCATGCATTATATGGTCTAGCACTATAAAAAGGTAGTTTACTTTGCATAAGAAGGGACTTTGGAGCGAATATTTTCTCTCTAAAAGTTTGTGAGTTACCTTTTCACCGGTTTTTTATTTTAGGCAAGTTTTCCCGCCTCTCTTCTTACCGTTGCGGCGGTTTGAGGCGGGGGAGCGATGTCAACACCGGCCGAGCCGGTGGTGCCGCCACCAGATGCAACTATGACAGAGGGAGATGAGCACCGAGGACAGCCAAAAAGTTCAAAGCGACGAAGCGCTCCTTTGCAGACACAGTGAGTACTCCGGCAGTCTTTAACGGAGAGGAATCCCCGATCTCCGATGAACACGAGTGGGCGTTTGAAGATCCAGAAATTGAGTCGGACTGCGAGCAAATTTTCGAAAGACGACGGTCGGCCGAGGGTCAAATTTTCGAAAGAACTCCGGAAGGATCTGTGTAGGGATTGGAAACTCGCCTTGATTATCAAATATCTGGGCAAGTCGATTAGCTTTAATGTTATGAAACAAAGGATTTCGAACCTATGGCGCCTGCAAGGTCAGTTCAAACTAATGGACATTGGGTACGGTTGCTTTGTAATAAGGTTTGATAATCGTAAGGATTACCTTCACGTACTCTTCGACGGGCCTTGGAAGATTTTCGATAATTACCTCGTCATCCAACGTTGGGTTCCGGATTTCAAACCAAGGAAGGCTAAGCTTTCAAAAATGGCAGTCTGGGTTAGACTGCCGGATCTCTCGGTTGAGTACTTTAGAGACGATGCTGTGAAAGCTATCCTAGAAAACGTGGGTAAACCTTTGAAGTTGGATCGAACTACGGCCGACAGGGAACGCGGGCGCTTCGCGAGAGCAGCAGTAGAGGTTGACTTGGACAAGCCTCTAGTTACAGAGATCTGGGTGAGGGATGAAGTACAATATGTTGAGTACGAGGGCTTGCACGTTGTGTGCTTTGGTTGTGCCATGGTTGGCCATCGCGAACAGTCATGTCCTTTAAACTCGGCCAAGTCGCCAGAAGTGCCAACCTCAGACCTGAACGCAGAGCCTCAGGCTGAACCTGAACAACCACAACAACATACTCCTGTAACACAGCCAACGGTGACGGGAACGGAAAAGCGACCCTACGGCTCCTGGATGCTCGTGACCAGGAAAAAAAACAATAACAAGATGAATGGGCAGAAAAATGCCCAGCAGCACAGCCGAAGCCAAACTACGAAGGCTCGCTCAAATGATAATCGTTTTGAAGCGTTGGCCGGCGATACCGACTCGGGGGCTACCGACCGCCAAAAAGCCAAGAATAAAGGTAAGGTGCCTATGACTAAGCAGACAAATACTAATACACATCAGGTTTCTGCGCAGGTTCCTAGGAATATGGCGCATCAGGGAGCCCCTCCACACACGATGAATCCACCGAGATCACATAACGAGAAGGGTTCTACCTCACGCCAGGTTAATAACATTCCTAGAGGTGGCATGCAAGCTAAAGGTCGTGGCAAGACTAGAGGGGGTGGACGTGGTGGCCGCTCCTTCACTCCGGAAATGCAACGGGAAAATGCATGGCTGAACCAGCGACCGACAGCTGGCGTGTTCACGTTTGGAGGAGCCCAGTTTCCTTCAGGGTCCCAGGTTAGAGATTTTCAAAGTCCTACGGGACTCGGGTCTACGTATAGTTCCACGCCCGGGGAAGGCGGTTGTCAAACTTCCCCTCCTACCGTGGGTGATCAATGAAGATCATCTCGTGGAACTGTAGGGGCATCGTCAATGGACGTGTTAAGAAACACGTGAAAGAGTTACTTAACACGTCTAAAGCCGATGCCATTTGTCTCTTGGAGATTCGCTCCCCCAATGTGCAGGGGATGACTAACTTAGTTAGTCGGCTTGGTTATACTAATAATTACCTTGTAGAGCCCTTGGGTTTTGCAGGTGGTCTGCTGTTATTTTGGAACCAGGGTCAAATTAACCTGGAAGTGATTGGCCATTCCTCCCAATCTATCCATACGAAAGTAAAGCAAGGTTCTAATGAGTTCTTCTTCACTTTTGCATATGTTAGACCGAATCTCGTGGCTAAAAAAAGATTCTGGGACAATTGTAAGGTTGTAGGGGATAACATACAAGGCCTCTGGGTAGTTATGGGGGATCTAAATGATATTGCATCAGAAGAGGAGCAATGGGGTAGTGATAACATCTACAACGCTACCTTGCAAAAGTTTGTCGACGCATATAGCGGTTGTCGCCTCTTGGATCCGGGTCACGCAGGTCCCAAGTTCACGTGGTATAGGTCAGTTGGGAACAGAGTGACTCAAATGCGGAGACTTGACAGATTACTCTGGAATGTAGAAGCACAATTGACTTTCCCGGAAGGCAAAACGGTTGTACTTCCCAGATTATGTTCTGATCATAGCCCCATACTCTTTATGGATGTTGCTGGCTCTCCCCCTAACAGCAACATGCGACCAAAGAGATTTGAGGCAGCTTGGCTAACCAGAGAAGACTATGCTACAATCTGGAAAGATGCCACTCGGGTTACAGAACGGAGTATGGTAGATATTATTGCAGACATCACTGAACAGAGCTTCGCTTGGAATAGGAATGTGTTTGGTAATGTATTCAAAAGGAAGAGATTTCTGGAAGCAAGAATCTTAGGGATTCAACAGGCTTCAGATTATCCATCCTCTGCAAGTCTGCAGGCCCTGGAACGTAAGCTCACAATGGAACTCAATGAGGTTCTGGATCAGGAAGAAGCTTTGTGGTTTCAAAAGTCAAGGATAGATTGGATTAGAGAGGGCGACAGGAACACCCGTTTCTACCACACAGCAACAGTAATAAGGAGGAGTAGGGGTCGAGTTCGGTTCTTGAAGTTACAAGGGAATTGGACCGATGACCCTACCATTGTGTCTACTCATGTCACTAATTATTTTGCCTCTCTTTTTTGCAGGGTACCTCGTGAAGAAGTAGGGAATTTAGTTCCAATTGATACGAGCCGAAAGATTTCCTTTGCCCAAACAAAGAATTTGTGTGGGAGAGTTCCGATAGAGGAAGTCAAAAAGGCAGTGTTTGGTATGAAGAAATTTGGCAGTCTAGGCCCGGATGGGATCCCGTCAATCTTCTATCAACATTTTTGGGGAGAGGTTGGCCCCACCTTAACCAACATGGTCAATCTAGCGTTGGAGACAGGCACGGTCGATAAGTCGCTCCTAAAAGCTTGTATGACCTTG
This sequence comes from Ipomoea batatas, assembly GCA_002525835.2. Taxonomy (NCBI): domain Eukaryota; kingdom Viridiplantae; phylum Streptophyta; class Magnoliopsida; order Solanales; family Convolvulaceae; genus Ipomoea; species Ipomoea batatas. Next base: position 36,182,560 of record CM008343.1, read on the forward strand.
ATACCGAAGAAAGACTCTCCGGAGACGGCAGCTGACTTTAGGCCAATTACCTTGCTCAATGTCGCCTTCAAAGTTATTTCTAAAGTCTTGGTCAATAGGATGAGGCCCATAATGTGTAAACTGATCGGCCCTCATCAAAACAGTTTCCTTCCGGGCCGGTCAACTCTCGATAATGTGATTCTCACACAGGAGATCATTCATACTATGCACAAGAAAAAGGGGAGGAAAGGGCTTATGGCGGTAAAAATTGACCTCCAGAAAGCTTACGATAGTGTCGATTGGGACTTTCTTAAAGAGACTCTACAGGGCTTCGGGTTTCCAACAAAAATTATCGATCTGATGTTGTATTCCCTCAAAGAATGCGATATCTCCATCATTTGGAATGGGGGTCGCTTACCGCCTTTCAAGCCGGGACGAGGGCTGCGCCAGGGGGACCCTCTAGCGCCGTATCTTTTTAACTTAGTCATGGAGAGGCTAGCCTACGATATCCAGAGTGAAGTTAATAAAGGGAATTGGAAACCAATCCATATTTCTAGAGGGGGGATGGGCATTTCCCATCTTTTCTTTGCCGACGATCTCATGCTCTTTGGTGAAGCTACGGAATCCCAGGCCAGGAGAATGATGGAATGCCTGAATAGGCTCAGCAAAGACTCAGGTTTGAAAATTAATCTCTCAAAATCTCAAATCTTCTGCTCCCCTAACACTAGTGCAGGTACAAAGAGAGCCGTTGCGAACAACATGGGCATTCCACTTGCGCCACATTTAGAGTCGTATCTCGGGATTCCCCTCATCAACAAGCGGGTGTTGAAGAATACATTCAACTTCGTGATTGACAAAATGAGGAGAAAACTTGCAATGTGGCAAGCAGATTCGCTGAGCATGGCTGGTAGGAGGGTGCTGGTACAATCCTCGCTCGCCACAATCCCGACATATGCCATGCAGTCAATGGCACTCCCGGTAAGTACCTATAACGAAATCGACAAAATTTGCAGGAATTTCCTATGGGGCCACTCGGATGACACAAGGAAAATCCACACAGTAAGCTGGTCGGAAGTGTGCAAACCACGAGATGGGGGCGGCTTGGGTCTGCGAAAAGCCAGAGATTTCAATCTGGCTTTTCTCACCAAGCTGGGTTGGCAAATTATGACCAATGAGGATAAACTCTGGGTTAAAGTGATGAAAGACAAATACGTGAATCATGGAGATTTCCTCAACACGACACCCACGAATACTTGTTCTTGGAGTTGGCGCAGTATCACGAAAGGTATTGAGACGCTACAAAAGGGAGTGAAATGGAAGATCGGTACGGGATCCACGGTCAATTTCTGGGATGACTGGTGGCTGGGGGATGGCCCCATTGCGAAGTACGCCAATCTGCAGGTCCCGGAGTCTTATAAACATGCGACGGTCAGTCAGTTCATTACCACGGAGAGAACCTGGAACGTGAGCACGTTGGAAGGACTCATTCCCGGCGACATCCTCAAATCCATACGCGCTTATCCGATCCCGATGGAAGATAATCGGACGGACACACGCTCGTGGTCACGCTCAGGTACAGGCCTCCTCTCTGTTAAATCTGCATTTTCTCTCATTGCAGTGCATGCCGAAGATGAAGGAACGGATGGTTGGGTGTGGAAGATCCAATGTACAGAGCGGGTAAAAATTTTCATATGGAAAATCACCCACAATAGACTGCTTGTCAATTCCGAGCGCAGGAGACGGGGGCTGACTGCTCAGAGCGATTGCCCAAGGTGCGACGAAGGAGATGAAACCTTAGATCATATCTTCAGAAGATGTAATATGGTTGTGGATTGTTGGAGTCAGACCAACACACCAGTCGGCTTCAATATCAACTCCCATATGCCGTTGGTGAAATGGATTGAGAAAAATTGTACTAGTTCACAGACTTCTCCAGACAACATCAACTGGAGTTCTCGCTTCCCCTACTTGCTCTGGAACTTGTGGAAGACCAGGAATCAGTTTGTGTTCAATGGTGTGAATATCCCAGCAAGAGAAACCATCCGTAGGGAAAACAAGGAAGCTCGTGAAGCAAACAACCTACTGCCTAGGAAGCATGGTCCGATACGTGCCAGCCAAGTATGGGTGTCTTGGACCCCCCCACGCCACGGCTTTGTCAAACTTAACACCGACGGCGCGAAGAAAGCGAGTTCGGGCATGGCAAGTGCAGGAGGCGTCTTTCGGGATCATGCCGGGTCTTGGATCGTGGGGTTCGCCGCAAAGATCGGGACTACGAATAGCTTCATCGCCGAGCTATGGGGGCTCCGAGAAGGTTTGAAGATTGTTGTCGATCGGAGATTCAGTAAACTCATAGTGGAATCTGATTCAAACGCTATGGTCCAAGTCTTGAACAGGGATGCTGAAGCAAGACCGGAAACCGACACCCTCATCGCTGACTACAACCTTTTGATGCGAAAAATCCATGAGGTTGAACTCATTCATGTCTACAGGGAAGGAAATCATTGTGCTGATTACCTTGCCAACATGGGGCAATCTTGTGAATGGGGGACTACGATCCTGAATCAACCGCCTGATGGGGTCCGCGCCATTCTCATTAGGGACGCTAGAAACGTCGCAACCAGGAGGATCCGTTAACCACTGGGGCTTTGCCCTTCTTACGCACCAAAAAAAAAAAAGAAGGGACTTTGGAGTGCTATAAAAGCTAGTTTATTCTATGATAGACCAATTGAAACGCATCTCACGATGTATCTAATTCACTGGTCATCAAGACATGAGCGTGATGAGTTTTAAATTTATAATTCAAACTTATAAATAATAAAATTATAAACAATAATAATATGTCATATAAAAAAAAACTGTTTTCCAATTTTGTTAACAAAGTATTTTTAAAAAATCTAAAACTTTATATTTTAACAAAAAAAAATTCGAAGATTTTTTTTTTTGTCTAACCACAATTTTTTCTTACTAGGATACACTATGATCCCACACACATAAATTAATTTTATTCGTGCTAAATAGGAGTATAGAACTTCAAAGTGTAGCAAAAGAGCAAAAACATCCTCTCATGAATTTTAATTAGTTGCGATCTTAGAGCAACCTTATCAATAGGAGATTTTTCTTGATTTTTGCAGGTCCAAGTATGAGAGAGAACGAATAAGGAAGATGAAAAAAAAAACATAAATCTTACAAAAAAAAAAAGAAAAAAGAAAAAAAGAAAAAGAAAGAAACACTAACGCGCCCATGGCGCGCGCACTTCATGCGAATGTTGCCCAACCTTTCTCCATTTTTCTCAGAGGGGATCCCGTAAAAAAACTCAACTTGCAAGATGAAAAATGTACAAAAAAAAAAACATCCCTGCATTAGTTAAAAATCTATTTGCCCACTAATGTGGTTACTCTTAGAATTCGAACCCCAAATTGATTAAATTATAAAAAACTAACGTTATTTTACCCGGAGGTCATGAATATTTCTATTTAAACATTAACTCAATTTTTTTTTTATTTCTTTAAATAAAATTTTCTTTTATTCACAGAAAACAGTCACACACCTCAAGTTTTACTGCATTTAAAAA
>CM008343.1:36211929-36224749 GCA_002525835.2 Ipomoea batatas
TAACTAATAAGCAAAGTAATAAGAAAGTACAAAAGATGATTACTTCATTGTTTGGTTGTAAATGAAAGAATTAATGAATGAACTATACATACGCATATACATTATATATGTACCCAAAAAAATATATACAATACATACACATCTGAATAACAGAACGTTAAAAAAGGTGATACAATGCTTTAATTGATACAAATTAGTAAGTAATTGAAAACTTGACAAAAAAAAATGAAGTTACGGGTATCCAATCAAGACTTTTATAAACTTTTAAAGACTTTAAAAGTTTGGTGGTATTCAATTTAGATTTTTAAAGACTCTTTAAAAGTATAGTGGTATTCGATTCAGACTTAAAATATATTGCTATTCAATTTAAACTTTTATAGAGTCTTTAAAAGTTAATCGTATTCAAAAATTTATTTACTTTCATAGAATCTATTAGAATAGGATTTCTGTAGACTTTTTGCCCACTAATATAAATATATGAAATTCAACATACCCTCTAACCCCAAACTTTTAACCTTTCTCTACAAACGTTTTCTCTATCTATACCGGACAAACTTTTCATCGGTTCCTATCAAATTTACGGTAAGTTTCAAACTTATGAAAAATAATTGTTTGTTGTTCTTAGCAAAATTTTTTTGCTGATAACGAACAACAAAAACAAAAAGAAGTTGTTGTGAACAACAACTTGCTGTTCGTAACAACTAAATCTACTGCGAACAGCAACATCTTGCTATTGTTCGCAGCTAGATTGTAAAGGAGTAGTGTATATCAGTTCATTATGTTTAGTTTGAGTGTGTAGACTTTGTCTGCATGTTATTAGCTTAGAAGTTGTGTTTGCTGTTCATTCTTCATAATAAAAGTATTCTTCCTATCTCTATATGGTATCCAGAGCCTAACTCTAACGAGCAATTTTTTTTCTCTTTCCTTCCCACTAAATATGGTCATCACCACAGAGAAACAATTCATTCAACTTAATGCACCAACAATTTTCCCATTAAATTGACGTCTTCCAACTTTCAAGTTTGGAGAAAACAGATTCAAGCCATCTGGGAGGATGTAAATCATGGTAACTCAACTGAACACAGAGTTTAGACAAGATCAAACCATCCCGAATAACCGCTACTAAAATTTTTTAAAATAAATAAAGAAAAATATTTAGCTACACTTAATAACCACCACTCAATTTTTTAAAAGTAAATAAAGAAAAATATTTAGTGGAAGCAGATTCTCAGTTGGTTAAAAGGAACAAGCATGGGAGATGTGGACGTGGAAACGGATTCTCAGTTGGTTTATTACGCATTACGTTCAGACTCTTTTAATTCAGGTTTTGGTTTCATTATTGATGATATTAAAGAAGTTGCATCCACGATTGATGGTGTATAGTACACTTCCATTTTGTTAAGCGATCTGCGAATCGTGCTACCCACATTGTTGCTTGGGAAGCCGTTTCTATGTCAGGTTGCGGGGAGTGGTTTGATAGCCCTCCTCATTATCTTGTCGATTGTTCTTTCTGATTCTATGAATTAAGTCTTACTTTCCAAAAAAAAAATATTTAGCGACACTTAATAACCGCCACTAAAATTTTAAGGACTAAACTAATTAGTTATATTTAGTGGTGGTTAGAGAACTACCTTATATTTAGCGGCGGTTACAAAACTGTCGCTAAATGCAATGCGGGTCAATAATTCTCGCAGTTGTCTAAATTAAAACTGCCTCTAAATCGTTCGTGACACAATATTTAGACACGGTTGGAGAACCGTCTCTAAATAATTTACTGGTGGTTGTGAACGCTGCTAAATAATAAATTTACCGCTGCTAAATAACCTTTTTGGTGTAGTGGATGTTATATGTTATTTTTAGTACTGCAATGATCCTATCAATATATTGAAAACGTGTATGAAGAAATTGACAATACTAACTTAAACAAAATAATGTAATGATATTAATTAATTATTACAATTATTTTTAGCCAATAGTACTCAATAAAATTACAGTCATGTTCTTTTAACAATATCGCATAATTAAAGTTTTAGATTAAAATTTGACATTGGGCCTTGCACTACGCGCAACGCGCATGCCCAGCTAGTATTCACAAGAAAGTTAATGACTGTGCATATTGAATGTCGAGTAACCATTATTTTCGTTCTCATGGTCTTTATATGCGTGATGTTCTTTTGAATAGTCTAAAGTTTACACCTTTTGCAGATCTAACTTGTTAGTTTAAAATGATCTTAATATTTATACGTTTTTTATTTTTATTTTTAACAATTTTGCTTTGTACAAAAAGTAATGTACCTATTCAGTAAAATGATAACATATCAAACCGTAATTAATATAATATACTTATGTAGGAGTATCTGGCATTGCTCTTATGAAAAAAAAACAAAACAAAAAGCCAAATTGATCATGTATTACTAATAACATTATATTGGAGCCTAGATTATTTTAACATCTCAACCCAAAACATGCAAGTCCAACGAAAGCAGAGCAAATGTGAATTGTGATCTCAACATTAAAAAAAAAAAAAAAAAAAAAAAACTAGGGATCGGATCAGTTGTCTTTTGGTCTCCCACTCATCCACAAATTGCCAATTGAATGATGACAATAACTTGTGATTTGTTAATGTAATGTCTCCTTTCACCGTAAAGATTGGTTGGTGGGTGTTGGCTAATTCAAACAATTTGACTTAAACTCTACAACACTATGCAATTTCAATAATCAGCGGAGGTTAATTGGAGACTGAGCATTGAGCACAGATTTGGCATTTTATCCCCAGATCAGATTTCACATAATTAAGGTTGTTTTTTTAATCCTAGAACGCCGTAAATGTAAAGCTGAGAAATAATATATGACTACGGAGTTGAAAACAATTGCAATTTTTATGGTTTTTGTCTGCCAAATCTCAAGTATATAAACCAGCTTTTCACCACCATATATCTTCAACATTAGCAGAGAAAACAATTAAGAAATCAAAAACCATGAAAGCCTTTCTATTTGTCAGCATGTTGGCCCTTGCCTGCATAACACAATCTTGCATTGCCGCGAGCAGGCTGGCGGCGGCCGGAGCCTGCACGCCGAGCGGCAAGATACGAGGAAAAAAGCCGCCGCCGGGGGAATGTAACCAAGAGAACGGCTCAGACTGCTGCAAGCAAGGAGAAATGTACACCACCTACAAATGCTCACCTCCGGTGACCGGAAACACGAAGTCCACTCTCACCCTTAACAGCTTCCAGAAAGGCGGAGACGGCGGCGGCCCCTCGGAATGCGACAACCAGTACCACTCAGATGACACGCCCGTGGTGGCGCTTTCCACGGGATGGTACAGCGGAGGGAGCAGATGCCTGAATCACATTAAGATCAGCGCTAATGGCAGAAGCGTGAGGGCTATGGTAGTGGACGAGTGTGATTCCACGATGGGGTGCGACGATGAACACGATTATCAGCCGCCATGTGAGAACAACATTGTTGATGCTTCTAAGGCTGTGTGGGAGGCTTTGGGGTTAGACCAGAACGAAGGAGAGCATGATATCACTTGGACTGATGCCTAATATATAGGCTAATACAATTACCTGGAAATATTCTTATAGTTTACGACATTGCTATATATACATGGATTATTGTATGTCTACTGTAGGATGATGTGTGAGTGTGATATTGATAATAAAAGTATTTTTATAGATAAAATTGATTTTACCATAGATTAATATGTAAATAATATAGAGTATGCCTAGTGATGGATATATTGGAGACTGGTCTAGCGAACCAACCCTAGGAAGCTGGCCAAGTCGACCCAGGTCGAGAGCTTACCCCGAGGCTCAGAGCCGACTACGAATCTATTGATGAGCGAGCCAGCTGAGGCCTCGACTCGGCCAAGCCGGCTAAGGCTCAGTTAAATGAAGACCTTAACTGCCCGCCTATTTTGCTCGGGGAATTATGGAGGAAACCAAGTATAAAAGGAGTCCTCTTGTCTCTATTGGTGCTTTCATTGATAGCTTGACATACAAGCTCAATATATATCAAATTATACCGACTCCAAAAGGCTTCACCAAATCATTACCAACTCCATTTTCTCCAATTCTAATGGGTACCCTTTGAGAATAACTTTCTCATTCATATTCAATATCCATTTTATGCATATGATATATCAAATTATACCGGTCTCCCACTTTGGAGAACCCGGATTATATCACAAAATGGTACTTTAAATGCCAAAATTAGCTAATTTTTCTAACAATCCCACATGAATGAAAATTGATTTTTTAAGACTTAGAAAAATTGACACAATAATGCTCAAAGATGATTCCTGCATAGGATAGGTAGGTGTTATTGACGGATCGTAGTAAGCGTGGGTAGAAAGTAGGGTGGAGAATGAGGATTCCCCCGAATATCGTTCTCAAAGGATGGACATGAGAATTTAATGATGTGCGGTTAAGCACGAGTGCACACTTGTGATAGCAAGCTAGGTAGGCTCATTAGAGCAATAAAAAGGAGTAACAATGTAAAAGTAAAGTATGCAAGCAAGTAAGCAAAAAACAAATGAGCAATGAAATGGAAAGAATTGGATTGGCATTCCGTTGCTTAGATGCAATGAAGAGATACCTTGGCGAGAATTGATGCTATGTGCTGAATTGTGATTTTTGGAAGACATTTCCACTATTGCTAAGCCCGCGGCTACGTTCATTAACTTACTGAATGCTTTTAGTTATACTTTTGTTGCAACTTAAAGTACTCAAGACATTTTATCAAACACTTGGTCTACGTGACTTCTCTTTTGGACTTCATTTCTCAATGTAAGGTAGGAATTGCAAGTGAAAGGGCTAGAGTGTAGTCTCAATCTCTTGGCAACTACTCTCATCCTAATCCTTTTGTATGTTGTGCGCACTTCTGATCTCATACAAGAGTCTATCCAAATTCCACTTCCAACAAAGATACTAAGACATAAACACATAGTCAATTACTCAATTCTTCTTAATCAATTCATGCACAATCACAAGGAAACACAATCCAACTCCCTAAGCAATTCTAGCCCAGCATGATCTTAATTAAAGTACCCGGCCACAATGAGCTAATTGAAGATAGAAATATGAAGTAAATGAATAGAGAATGCAAGAAATGTACTTAGCTCATTCCAATTGCAATCAATACATGAAAGTGTCCAATCAATCAAGAATAAAGCTTCCAAGATCAAAGGTAAGTTGTCAATTCACCTTCAAACCCTAGAGCTACTTTCTCTCTCTACAGTTGGAGAGGATTTAGAGCTTGAACTAGAAGTGGAAAAATGAAATCCTAAACTAATGGCAAAAATATGGAATAAAGTTCATAAACAATCCTGCCACAAGCAACTTATACTTCATTAAACTGACGCTGGTACAAGCCTTATACGACCGTATATGTGTGCTTGTACCAGGTCTTCTTCCGCTTCACAGCTTCCACGAACATGATCCTGAACATACAACTTTCGACCAACTCTTATACGAGTGAAGTACGCCTGTAGTACAGTCCTCGTACTGTGCCCATATTTAATTCCTTTGCTATTTTTGCACTTTTCTTACCTCTAAATGCCCTCGAAACCACTCAAATTCTTTAAAAATGCACAATTGCCCCAAAGTTAGTCCTCAAATGCATTTTTTTTTATCAAAATAAAATAATTAAGTCACAAATCAACTCAAAAGGACTAAAAAAAGGCACAAATAAACACCAAAAGACCCTCCAAAATATGGCATCTTTGGCACTTATCAGTTACCCTTTGAGCCTTCCCTTGTAAAGGTATATTTACTTTACTAGTTGTTGGTAGAACGCAATGTCTTTGAACTGTACTGCCGTTTGTATAAACAATGATATATCTCACATAGGAACTTATCAAACTGTACTGCCCTTCCATTTGCAGCTTGGTTGTCACAATGCACACGGATGGAAGGTACATGTTTTTCCCAATTGGGAATATCTTGGAGAAAATAGCATAGCCATTCAACATCTTCACAACATTTGTCCAAGGCTATTAGCTCGGATTTTATTGTGGATCTAGCTATTATGGTTTGTTTCGAGGATTTCCAAGAGACGGTTGCACCGACTAACATAAACATGCAACCACTTGTGGACTGAGTCCTTAATGTTTGATATCCAATTAGCATCATTATACCCTTCAAGTACAACTGGATATCTCGTGTAGTGTAGTCCAAGATTACGAGTATACCTAAGTATCTTAGAGCATTCTTAATAATGAGGATTTTTTGTGGTTTTTGATGAGTTTTTTGTATGTGTGATTAGAAATTAAAAAAGAAAATAGGAGGGAGAAAATAAATAAAACAATTCAGATTTAAAAAAAAAACATGACTGTCAGACGCGCCCGCTGGAAACGCGCACAGCTTTTCCTTTTTCTTGGCTTTAATGTATGCCAGTAAATCACTGTTCCAATAATTCTACATTGCAGATGAACCTTTGATTTCTCTCACATATCTTCTCACTCCTCCATGTGACATTTTATCATAAAAAACCGTGAAAAATCCCCTTAGTATGAATGCTCTTATAACCCTTACAATTGCATGCATATCGCCGGAGTTACTCATATATCTACTTGTTAGTTCGAAATGATCTAAATATTTATAATTTTTTTTCTTTTACTATTTTACCGGCCTGTTTGAAAAATAACATATGTATCCAATAAAATGATAATATATCAGGTAATGATTAATATGTGTAACTTATATACGAACGTCTAACATTGCTGAAATGAAAAAAAAAAAAAAAAAAAGAGGCTAAATTGATCATTCATTATTAATAACATATATAGGAGCCTTGATTATCTTAACATCCCAACCCAACATATGCAAGTCCAACGAAAGCAGAGCAAATGTACGTGAATTGTGATCCAAACATATATCGTGAATCATCATCCATCCTGATTAGATTGTGAATCCTGGATAAAAAAAATTAAGTGTCTACCATTAAAATATTATATGTTTTCAATTAATAAATGATGCATGTGCATGCAAATAAATTAAAGTCAAATAATTTATTAATTGCATATTACACGCACATAATATGTTAACTACATACACAAAATATGTTAACGGCATATTATGTATTTGTAGTTAATATATTATATATGTGCATTTAATTAACATTATGTGTCTCCAATTTATTTAGAGACATAATATGTTAACTGACATGTAATATGTTAACTGCAAATATATAATTTGCATGTCATTTTAGATCATAGTCCATAATCCATAGTATAATTTGCCATAAAAACTATGGATAGATTTCTCTTTTGGTCTTCATTCATCAACAAATTACCAACTTGAATTGAATCAGGAAAGTAACTTGTCATTTGTTAATGTGATGTCTCCTTTCACCATAAGATTATGAGTAATTCTACATGTACTCCCAATTCACACTCCCATTTTTTACTTCATATTAGTTGTCATGCTTTGATTGACCAATTTAATAGGGGGCCATGATGTTTGTCCATTCCCTTTTTGTCATCCTTCAATCAAATTTGAACACAATTGAGAGTAAAAGTTGGGAGTATATCTAGTATTTTTGTAAGATTATATCGATGGATTATATTGGGGGTTGGCTAAATGGCTAACTCAAACAATCTGACTTCAACTCAACAGCATTGATAGATGCAATTTCAACAATCAATGGAGGATGGAGATTGAGCATTGAGCACAGATTTGGCATTTTGTGAATTTCTGTTCCCAGATTTCACATAATTAAGGTTGTTTTTTAATCCTAGAACGCCGTGAATGTAAAGCTGAGAAATAATATGTCACTACGGAGTTGAAAACAATTGCAATTTTTATGGTTTTTGTCTGCCAAATCTCAAGTATATAAACCTGTGAGATGATCACCCTTTTCACCACCATATATCTTCAGCATTAACAGAGAAAACAAGAAATCAAAAACCATTAAAGCCTTTCTCTTTCTCATGCTGGCTCTGGCCTGCATAACACAATCTTGCATGGCCGCGAGCAGGCTGGCGGCGGCCGGAGCCTGCACGCCGAGCGGCAAGATACGAGGAAAAAAGCCACCGCCGGGGGAATGTAACCAAGAGAACGGCTCAGATTGCTGCAAGCAAGGAGAAATGTACACTACCTACAAATGCTCACCTCCGGTGACCGGAAACACGAAGGCTACTCTCACCCTGAACAGCTTCCAGAAAGGCGGCGACGGCGGCGACCCCTCGGAATGCGACAACCAGTACCACTCAGATGACACGCCCGTGGTGGCGCTTTCCACTGGATGGTACAGCGGAGGGAGCAGATGCCTGAATCACATCAAGATCAGCGCTAATGGAAGAAGCGTGACGGCTATGGTGGTGGACGAGTGTGATTCCACAATGGGGTGCGACGATGAACACGATTATCAGCCGCCATGTGAGAACAACATTGTTGATGCTTCTAAGGCTGTGTGGGAAGCTTTGGGGTTAAACCAGAACGAAGGAGAGCATGATATCACTTGGACTGATGCCTAATATATAGGCTAATACAATTACCTGGAAATATTCTTATAGTTTACGACATTGCAATATATACATGGATCATTGTATGTCTAATGTAGGATGATGTGTGAGTGTGATATTGATAATAAAAGTATTTTTATAGATAAAATTGATTTTACCATAGATTAATATGTAAATAATATAGAGTATGCCTAGTGATGGATATATTGGAGACTGGTCTAGCGAACCAACCCTAGAAAGCTGGCCAAGTCGACCTAGGTCGAGAGCTTACCCCGATGCTCAGAGCCGACTGCGAATCTGTTGATGAGCGAGCCAGCTGAGGCCTCTACTTATCCAAGCCGGCTGAGGCTCAGTTAAATGAAGACCTTAACTGCCCGCCTATTTCGCTCAACGCGATTAGGGAGGAAACCAGGCCAATTATACAAGGAGTCCTCTTGTCCCTATTGGTGCTTTCAATAAGAGCTTGACATACAAGCTCAAGATAATCAAATTATACCGGATCCAAAGGCTTCACCAAATCATTCCCAACTCCATTTTCTCCAACTCTAATGGGTGCCCTTTGAGAATCAATTTCTCATTCATTCAATATCTATTTTATGCATATGAAAATTGATTTTTTAGGACTTAGAAAAATTGACACAATAGTGCTCAAAGTTGATCCCTGTATAGGATGTGTTATTGACAGATCGTAGAAAGCATGGGATAGAAAGTAGGGTGGAGAATGAGGATTCCCCCGGATGTCGTTCTCAGGATGGACATGAGAATCTACTGATGTGCGGTTAAGCACGAGGGCACACTTGTGATAGCTAGCAAGCTAGGTAGGCTCATTAGAGCAATAGAAAGGAGTAACAATGTAAAGTAAAGTATGCAAGCAAGTAAGCAAAAAGTAAATGGGCAATGAGATGGAAAGAATTGGATTGGCATTCCGTTGCTTAGATGCAATGAAGAGATACCTTGGCGAGAATTGATGCTTGTGTTGAATTGTGATTTTTGGAAGACATTTCCACTATTGCTAAGCCCGCGGCTACGTTCATTAACTTATTGAATGCTTTTAGTTATACTTTTGTTGCAACTTAAAGTACTCAAAATATTTTATCAAACACTTGGTCTACGTGACTTCTTCTGGACTCCATTTCTCAATGTAAGGTAGGAATTGCAAGTGGAAGGGCTAGAGTGTAGTCTCAATCTCTTGGCAACTACTCTCATCCTAATCCTCCTCTTGTATGTTGTGCGCACTTCTCATACAAGAGTCTATCCAAATTCCACTTCCAACAAAGATACTAAGACATAAATACATAGTCAATTACTCAATTCTTCTTAATCAATTCATGCGGCACAATCACAAGGAAACACAATCCAACTCCCTGAGCAATTCTAGTCAAGCATGATCTTAATTGAAGTATGCACAATGAGCTAATTGAAGATAGAAATATGAAGTAAATGAATAGAGAATGCAAGAAATGTACATAGCTCACTCCAATTGCAATCAATACATCAAAGTCTCCAATCAATCAAGCAATCAATACATCAAAGTCTCCAATCAATCAAGAATAAAGCTTCCAAGATCAAAGGTAAGTTGTCAATTCACCTTCAAACCCTAGAGCTACTTTCTCTCTCTACAATTGGAGAGGATTTAGAACTTGAACTAGAAGTGGAAAAATGAAATCCTAAACTAATGGCAAAAATCTGGAATAAAGTTCTTAAACAATCCTGCCACAAGCAACTTATACTTCATTAAATTAACGCTGGTACAAGCCTTATACATACGACCGTACATGTGCTTGTACCAGGTCTTCTTCCGCTTCACAGCTTCCACAAACATGATCCTGGACGTATAACTTTCGACAAGCTCTTATACGAGTGAAGTACGTCTGTACAATTCTCGCAATGTGCCCATATTTCAATCCTTTGCTATTTTTGCACTTTTCTTACCTCCAAATGCTCTCGAAATCACTCAAATTCTCTAAAAATGCACAATTGCCCCAAAGCTAGTCCTCAAATGCATCTTTTATCAAAATAAAATAATTAAGTCACAAATCAACTCAAAAAGGACCCAAACAAGGCACAAATAAACATCAAAAGACCCTCCAAAATATGGCATCTTTGGCACTTATCAATTACCATTTGAGCCTTTCCTTGTAAAGGTATATTTACTTTACTAGTTGTTGGTAGAACGCGATGTCTTTGAACTGTACTGCTGTTTGTATAAACAATGATATATCTCACAAAGGAACTTATCAAACTGTACTGCCCTTCCATTTGCAGCTTGGTTGTCACAATGCACACGAATGGAAGGTACATGTTTTTCCCAATTGGAGTATCCTGGAGAAAATAGCGTAGCCATTCAACCTCTTCACAACATTTAATTTGTCCAAGGCTATTAGCTCAGATTTTATTGTGGATCTAGCTATTACGGTTTGTTTCGAGGATTTCCAAGAGACGGTTACACCAGCTAACATAAACACGCAACCACTTGTGCATTGAGTCCTTAATGTTTGATATCCAATTAACATCATTATACCCTTCAAGTACAACTGGATATCTCGTGTAGTGTAGTCCAAGATTACGAGTATACCTTAAGTATCTTAGAGCATCCTTAATAGTTAGGATTTTTTGCGGTTTTTGATGAGTTTTTGTAAGTGTGATTAGAAAAGAGAAAATGGGAGGGGAGAAAAAAATAAAACAATTCTGATTTTAAAAAATAAAAATATAAAAAAAAAAACATGACTGTCAGATGCGCCCGCTGGATGGGCGTGCTTGCTGTGCGCAAAACGCGCACAGCTTTTCCTTTTTCTTGGCTTTGATGTATGTCAGTAAATCACTGTTCCAATAACTCTACATTGCAGATGAACCTTTGCTTTCTCTCACATATCTTCTCACTCCTCCATGTGACATTTTATCATAAAAAATCGTGAAAAATCCTCTTAGTATATGAATGCTCTTATAACCCTTACAATTGCGTGCATATCGTCGGGGTTACTATATATGTACTTGTTAGTTCGAAATGATCTAAATATTTATAATTTTTTTTCTTTTACTATTTTACCGGCCTGTTTGAAAAATAACATATGTATCCAATAAAATGATAATATATGCATCAGGTAATGATTAATACGTCTAACTTATATACGAACGTCTAACATTGCTGAAATGAAAAAAAAGGCGAAATTGATCATTCATTATTAATAACATATATAGGAGCCTTGATTATTTTAACATCCCAACCCAACATATGCAAGTCGAACGAAAGCAGAGCAAATGTGAATTGTGATCCAAGCATATATCGTGGATCATCATCCATCCTGATTAGATTGTGAATCCTGCATAAAAAAAATTAAGTGTCTACTATTAAAATATTATATATTTTCAGTCAATATATTATGCATGTGCATGCAAATAAATTAAAGTCAAATAATTTATTAACTACATATTACACGCACATAATATGTTAACTACAGACACAAAATATGTTAACGGCATATTATGTATTTGTAGTTAATATATTATATATGTGCATTTAATTAATATTACGTGTCTCCAATTTATTTAGAGACATAATATGTTAAGTGACATGTAATATGAAATATATAATTTGAATGTTATTTTAGATCATAGTCCATAATCCATAGTATAATTTGCCATAAAAACTATGGATAGATCGATTTCTCTTTTGGTCTTCATTCATCAACAAATTACCAACTTGAATCATGAAAGTAACTTGTCATTTGTTAATGTGATGTCTCCTTTCACCGTAAGATTATATCGGTAGATTATATTGGGGCCGCGGGGTTGGCTAAATGGCTAATTCAAACAATTTGACTTCAACTCAACAGCATTATTGATGCAATTTCAACAATCAATGGAGGATGGAGATTGAGCATTGAGCACAGATTTGGCATTTTGTGAATTTCTGTTCCCAGATTTCACATAATTAAGGTTGTTTTTTTAATCCTAGAACGCCGTGAATGTAAAGCTGAGAAATAATATGTCACTACGACTCGAGTTGAAAACAATTGCAAATTTTATGGTTTTTGTCTGCCAAATCTAAAGTATATAAACCTGTCAGATGATCACCCTTTTCACCACCATATATCTTCAACATTAACAGAGAAAACAAGAAATCAAAAACCATGAAAGCCTTTCTCTTTCTCTTTCTCATGCTGGCTCTGGCCTGCATAACACAATCTTGCATGGCCGCGAGCAGGCTGGCGGCGGCCGGAGCCTGCACGCCGAGCGGCAAGATACGAGGAAAAAAGCCGCCGCCGGGGGAATGTAACCAAGAGAACGGCTCAGACTGCTGCAAGCAAGGAGAAATGTACACCACCTACAAATGCTCCCCTCCGGTGACCGGAA
>CM008343.1:36237477-36256947 GCA_002525835.2 Ipomoea batatas
TTGTTGATAGATACATTATTCATAGGGTAAATATTATTGAGTGAGATAGATTTAGGAGTGTATGTGTAAAGTTTTCAATAATCAACAAAAATGATAATTGACCAAAAAATGTTGGTTTCAGTAGAAATGATCGAACTGAGTCACTTAAGTTTATGTTCAAAGGTTCAAGTCGATGTACATATACAACAACAATGTACATATACAACAACATTCTTAGGAGTACGTTGTGAGAACTACCTTCAAGCAAGATCCTATTGAAGCTCACCATCAATATCGAACATTAGTCTAGGGGATGGATGAGAAGTCTTACTTAAGAGTTGTTTCCAGTGATAGAATATGGTTGGATTCCTGCCACGAATATTGGGTGTTTGGATTTGGGTTGAACTTCTTATGTGCAGAAGCCTCCTCATGGGCTTGGGATGGGTTTACAACGTCCAGAATATAATCTGTCGAGGCCAGAAAACTTGGATAATTAAAAAAAAAAACTTAAAAATTAATATTTTTACCTTCCAGTTTTTGGTAACCAAAATAGTTTATTCATTTTGATCAATTATATAGGGGTGTTCCTTTAATTAATTCAATTAATCAAAGATCGAATTAACAAAATTTTCATTTCATTAAAACCATTCGAATCAAAATATAATTTATCGAATTATATTTCGGTAAATTCGGTTATTTGAAATTTTATTTTATATATCCCTAATCTAAAAACTATTATTTTATATATCCCTAATCTAAACACTATAAATACAACTATAAAATAAAAATCTTATTCCAACAATAATATAATAATCCTACCAGACAACCCCAAAAACTTTAGAAAGATGAGAGAGTAATAATTAGAAATTTGGTTTAGGATTTTGATATGCAAAAACTGTCCACATAGATTGTCTTGATCATAAATTTGCTTTAACATGTGATGATCTAAATTGCACAAACAATCTTCATTTCTCAAATGATAATATTTAAGATTTTTTTTTCTCTACTATTTCCGCCGTACCCGTGCTAATATATTATTAGTACAACCATATATAAAATAAAATATATAGATGTATCTCCGGTACTATTGAGGCCTTAGACTTTCCAAAGAGCATCCATATCAGTGGATTTAGCATGGTTTGTGCATAGTTTTTTATAAAGGTAATCTTAGGCGGAGGAAAGAATGTGAGGAGAGAGAAAAAAATACATCCTTCAAGGTATTGGTTTTTGGCAGACTTGTGGGACCCACTAAATGCTAACTAGCGCCCTTGCACGCGTTAATTACGCTATTCCATATTTTTTTTAGCTTTTCTTTGTTTTGTTTTGTTTTTTTTTTCTCTTTTTTCTCTTCTCTCACAGATTCTCTTCCCGAACTGCACCTACAAAAACTACTCAAAAACTCCAACAAAAACCCAATTGATATAGATGCTCTAAGGTTTTGTTTATTTCTGCAATACTCTCTCAAGAAGTGATCATATTGTCATACCATTATATCTACAATATAATTTACTCACTATTTTTTTCATATACCGCAATTCTAACTCACTCCTAAATAATAATTAATAATTAGCTACGCCCACTCGACCACGTTTTGCAGATCAGAGCAAAATCTAAATTATGTCAGACTTGCAAACTTACAATGAGCACGTCCAACAGATGTGTGTATTTCACGAGCCCACTGAACGCGTCAAGTGGTGACCGACCAGACCACGTGTCTTTTCTAATTTTTTCCCCCTTCTTTTTTAACTTGGTTCTAAAACAATTGCCAATCAAAAACTTAAATAAAAAACCTTATCCAAGCAAGTTGACTTGAGAAAGAAGATGCCCCAAGAGAGGGCATGCAGTTAGGTTGGCAGATAGAGGTTGCTAGATATAGGGGCTACTATACACTTTCCAAGTATATATGTTTATTCAATCAGTTGAGTACAATATATACCTTAGCTTCTTAGTAACATACATAACACACCAAATTGGGGCGGCTTTGTAAGGTGTACCAATTACATCATTGGATACATTTCCAAGTATCCTTAATGATTAGGTATATGCATATATATATAGTCAATATGAGTATATATTATAATTTTGGTCATGTGGACATTAAATGTGAAAGGACCAAGTTTGAATTTGAAGTATATGGATGGCTAGTTACGGCATTTCTTCATGCTCAACCCATGACTACCTTTAAAGCCAAGAAAACTACATATGGAGAAAACTAATAGATTAAATATCAAACTAACTATACATACATTCTCATATATAATATAATAATGTTTTTGAATTTGTGTTATATATATATATGTGTGTGTGTGTGTGTTTGTGTGTTCCTGTGCGACCATGCGACCGTGCGGCCACTCACTATTAGGTACGTATAAATGCACCACAAAGTGTTCAGAAATGCACCACAAAGTGTTCAGAAATGCACCACTAAGTGTGGTGCGGTGTGGTGTATTTTGTGGTGCATTGGTGCATTTCATTGTGATGTATTTATGAACAGTATGTGATACATTTTTACATACCTAATGGTAAATCTACACTGACTGCACGAAAAACATTGTCTGCATTTGAACCAGTATACACCTAATTGAGAACGAATGTCAAATAAAATGTTTCTTAATTGAATTGTACGTTACTCGTTTACTCCTCCCCCTCCACCGTTGAAGTGGGTTTTGGTGAATAATACTGATTTTTTCTTTTCTTTTTCATATATTAAAAAGGATAATAAAAATATAATTCCTTCATAAGCAAGTACGTACCAATAGTGTTTCAGTTTTATTGTTTTTCTTAATCAGTACTCCACATCCCACGTGCTATACCAAGTTTAACCAAGTAGCATTAACAGCTGTAAAACTGCCTATTATTGTTGTTTTTTTATTCCTTGGCTCTTTGTTTTTATCTTTTGTATATTGTCACCATTTTACTTTACAATGCTTTCATGTGCTGATTTTCTCATTAATCTAGGACAAGATGATGATTGGGCTATTGTGGTTATGAATCATCCACCGGATAATACACAAAATCTAGCTTAGTGCCAAGAGATAAGTAATTGTGTTCCTTTTGGGGTTTCACTTCAAATGTACCTCAAAAAAATGCATTAATTCTATATCGATAGTTCTTTGATCGAATTTGTAGTTGTACAAGTTATTACCGATTATTATACTATCGTATTTATATTCTAACTTTTGACCATGATTACTCTTAAATGCAGTTGATGGTTGTTTGCTATAATATATAGGAGATGCAATTGATAGATCGTTTTTATCATATATAGGAGATCAGATGACTTTTGAAATTTATAGATTTGCACATGGAATTAACACTAGTGTAACATATTAGATGGCAGATGACTAAATTTGGTTAAATTTTGAAAGTTTAAGCCAAAATGTGACAAATTATTTGTTGATGACTAAATATAAAAATCAACAAAAGGCGAAGATTTATTTGGTATTAACTTATTTTATTGTTCATTTTTATTACATATAGGAGATGATTTTCAAAATTTATAGATTTTCGATCAAAATTTGGCGAAATTGTTTGTTGATGACAACACATTTCTCATCTAATTTCTTAAATTCAAAATGAAAAAATAAATAGATTCATGCTCGAGATGTATGAGATGACAATCAAATATCTACTACTAATAATCGAAGGTGTACATTAAGTAAACTCTGTCCCTATGTAATACTATTCGCAAATTACATAAGAATGGTAAACCACACTAAGAAGATTATGTGCAACAGGTTCAGCTCAGAAGAAAAAAATGAGTTGACAATAACTGAATGCGTGACCTTCATAAACAAAAATCATGTGCTCCATCTACTTTGTCATCGTTACTATATTTAACTGAGTTATTTAGAGTTTATATTTGGTGATAAACGGAGGATAGATCGAACATCATTAAGTTAGAACATAGAATGTGGTTTAAGGAAGGTACATAAAATATTTGGGTTTAAGAGGAAATTTAATGCTTAGATTAAAGGTCCCTTTCTGCAAAATAAACTAATCACTAATTAATTGATTAATGTCAGTAATTACCTAATCCCCTGCGTCAAAGGGACCGAGCTGACCGTTGCCTGCGGGGCCTATGTGGTCGCAAAGATTGTCGGTTGTGAAATGACAACTATACCCCATATCCTAAATTCAAGGATGTTTGGTTCGAACATGTAGTATGAAATCAATCAATAATAGCCGTAATAATAGTTGTCAAAAAAAAAATAGTCGTAATAGTAAGCTGTTTCTTTTTTAAATAATACTACGTAATAATAATATCTTTATCTTCTGTATTAGAAATTGAGTCAGAAAAAATATTTTAATATTCTTATATATATATAAATATTTCTATTCAAATGTCGTTGCGCCTTACCGTGCGATCGGTGCGATTTACACTACTCAATGTTAAGAAATGCACAATTCAATGTTAAGAAACACACCACAATGAAAATGCATAAAAACACATCATAACTCTCCTGTTTCTAAATGTGCATTTCTGAACACTGTGTTGTGTATTTTTTTTATATATCTAGTGGTGTGTTTTGTAGTGATGTGTACCTAATATTGCATATTTGTGTGGTGCATTTCTTAACATTGAGTGGTGTAAACCGCATCGATCGCACGGGAAGGCGCGGCCACACCTGAACTCTACCATATATATATATATATATATATATATAAAAGGTGATTTTGAAAATTAGGAAAATTAAATGACTTTTGAAAAATGTTTTCTGAAAATTAAATTATTTTTCATAAAACATTTTCATTTTTGTGTTTGGTTGCATTCCAGCCAACTGTCTAGGTGTGTTTGGTTTATTTTTCAGAAAATTAGTGAAATTATATAATTAAATATTTTAATTATTTTGTTTAGAATATAACAACATTTATAATAATACTTTGTAATATAATAACAATTTTAAATAGAATCGATCAAATATTACACTTAGGACCTTAGGACACCGCAGGAAGCTATTGTAGCAAGCTCGTCGCTAGAAGCTACTGTAGCGAGCTTGTCGCCGGAAGCTTGTGGTGTCGTTGTCGTCTGTTCGCCTCTAGAAGTTGCAGTTGTTGTTGTCATTAGTCTGCTAGAAGCTTAGAAACAGACGTCGTGGAAGAAGGAAGTTTAGAAACAGAAGCCCTACCGGAAACTATGGAAGCTCGCTATCGCAAGCAAAAGGAAGAATGAAAAATTCGCGTGCAAGCTCCGTTGCGGTCTGCACCGTCAAATTTCATTAATCTGACTGAAATTCGCGTATGTTTAAGTGGGGTTATTATGGTAATTTTAGTATTTATATTACGTGAATTGAAATGGTGCATTTTAGTACATAGTGTGGTGCGTTTGAATATATGTTGTGGTGCGTTTTATTATGTATGTTGGTGCATTAACTGTGTTATGGAATGGTGTGTTTTAATCTATCCGTTGGTGCATTTTCATACGTAGAATGATGTGGAATGGTGTGTTTAATATGTCGTCTGGTGCTACTAAGTTAAATTTCATTCTCATTTTTTTAAATTCTTATTTATTCACTCAAAATTGTAACTTTGTGAGAATATAAATGATCAATTAATCTATAAATAACATCCACACAATTCATGAAGAATAATCTTACAAAGAAAAATTAACATACAATGTGAGGCCATACATTATAAAGAAATACTAACAATAATCTAGCAAAGAAGGAATACATAACATGATAACATGACTTCACTATAATATAATTGTGCTAGAAGGATTACATAACATGACTTCACGTACTATAATTACTTTTAGTGAAACTAATAATAATCTAAGTAGTTTTTAATAACATATTTTAATTTATTTACAAAAATTGTAAGTCACAACATTTTATTCGTTATTTTCCTTTCTCCAATAAAATTAGAACATATAATTAAACAACGTATAAGAGTTTTATACCCGTAAAAGTATACTTATAATTTTTCTTGTATGCAATTAGGATATTATATAATTGATGCAAAAAGTTATTGTAAGTTTGTAACAAAGCTTATAAGGTACATTCAATCATATACCTACTAAAATTGGTCAAGTTTTGATCAAAAAAAAAAAAGAACCAAACCTAGGAAAGTACTAAAGTATGCCTATTCCCATTATAAATGTTATTGACATGACATTATATAGGATTTTGGTCTGACTATTTGGGACCTAGGTCATGAATGGATTATTAACAATTTCCGTAAATATTTCACAAATAAGAGTTTGTTTTTTTTAAGGAGAAAATCTATAGTCATTATATATTCTTGTGCAATAACTCTCAAATCATACATAAAAAGTAAACTAAAATAGGAAGAGTGTGGACAATAATTGAACTTGTGATCATATCTTTTAGTACGTACAATAATTATGCTCCACTCACCTAGTCAATCACCCCGGGCAATAATGGCCTTCTTATATATTGCAACGGGTAAATTACATGTGTGATGCACGGATAAATTTTTAATTATATATTTAGATAATAAAAGTAAAGTGAAATTATAAACAATTCTAATATTTGAAAATGTACATTTATTTGATCATAAAATTAGTGCATCAGTATCGCTCAATTAATTGAATAATATATGACTTGGCTGTCTGCAATTATCTCTCCCATCACTTGCACCCCATTCTTAGTTGTGACCTCTCCTATCACATATCCCTCAAACTCGCTACAAAACACAAGCAATTTATTAACAACTGAAATCCTTAACCTCCACAAAAAAAAAAAAAAAATCTTGAAAACTCCTGAAAGATACTTAGGGCCTGTTTACTAACAAAAAATTGTTTTCTGTTTTTTAATTTTTCAGTTTTCATTCTCTATTTTCTGTTTTTTTTTAATGCTACTGACTCTATTACAGTGTAGTATCTGTTCATAAACTACTTTCTCAACCTACTGAAGAACAAAGAAACAGCAACGCCTCCACTGAGGCTCGAACCCACCACCTCTCTTATACAGGGAAGGGTTTGATGCCACTGGACCACAAGGCCCTTGGCCTCTATTTTCTGTTTAGAAAACTTGTTTATGTTACTTATTTTTTCAAATTTATTTTTTTAGATTAACGTTATAAAATTAACAAGAAGTTTAATTTTGAGTGATTTTTAGACCTTATATGTAAAACATTTTAAAATATATTTGGTTTAAATATAATAAATATAATTTTTAATTTTAAGTCCAACAATATATGTAAAAAAAAAAAGTTACATTTGATATCCGAACCAAATTTATATCTATATATAACATAAACAAAAATATATCCGAACCAATAATCGATTAAGTTAACATAAAATTTAGTTTAGATAATATTAATATTTAAAATATGTTTGGATATATTCATTTAAAATACGTGCTATAGATTTCAATGGTGAGAATGTGGTATGATAATGAATGTAATCATAGTAATGAATAAATATGTAACTAGATAATGGTGAGAATGTGGTTATAGTGACATATAGTCTAATAGATGATAGCTGATTCTGTTTTCCATTTAGAAAACAGTTTTTAATAGTGTTTCAGTTTTTTAGAAAACTGAAAAATTATTTCCTGTTTTCAAAATGGAAAACTGTGCTAGTAAACATGTTTTCTGTTTTCTGTTTTCCAATTTTCTAAATTTCCAGAAAATTGGAGAAAATTTCCTGTTAGTAAACGGACCCTTATGTTTCCATGGGTGCAATACCAAGAACTATGGTCTTAGTGGTAGCGGCAGCCTCAGAATAACTCATGTCTAGGTACATCTTGCACTTGTAAGAGTGACGATGATTAATACATTAGTTTTGCTTCAAAATTTAAAATTATATATGATTTCTTACTAAGTGGAAGAAGGGAATGAAAGAGTCACCAGAGCTATGATTTCACAATGAGCGGGAAGAATTGAGAGGCAATGCAAAATGAAGAATTATATTATAATTTTTTTAGTCACCAATTCATTGTATTTATAGGTGAAAATGTGAGAATTATAAATTTGTATGATTTTTCAAAAGGAAAGTATAATTAATTATTTAACTATTTAAGGTCTTTAAATACTAATCCTTAATGACACTTTTGTCCAATGTTGTTGATATTACTAAATTGCCTCTGAGTTTTGGCAGAAAAATCTCACAATCACTTTTGCTACACTCACACACACATATATACACACATAGAGTATTTAGTATGTGGAGTAATACATGTATTTTGACTTTTTAATTTATTCTATATTAATGTGTCATGTTTTGTTATTGATTTAGAAAAAAAAAAAGTGTCACAATTTTTTAATTTTGTTTCCTTTTCTTCCTCTAACAAAATTAAGACAATATAATAGGCCAAGGTTCCTTGCATTGTAGACTCATGTCTAAAAGTTATATGTGTCTGCATGTAACATATTGTGCACATAAATACATACTTTCTCAATCCAGACTTCACATTTGGAAGAGTCACAGATGTGTCATTGATCTACAAGCTATTTAGAAAATAACCATTTAACTTAGTTGATATAGGCCTTGTTTGGTTATTGGCGAATCCGCCATTTTCAGCGTTTTGACTGTAAACGCTGAAAACCCTGTTTGGTTATTGGCGGTTTGGAGCAACGGATTTGCTCCAAACCACCGAGTTGCAAAACGCTGCAAATGGGGAAAGAAATTCTTTCCCCAAAACACCCTTATAATAAAAAAAAATTAAACTTTAAAGTTTCGCCCAGCGGTAGCCGTTGGGCAAAACTGAGTGAAATTAAGGAGCCTCAAAGCTCCATTACCCACTTATCCCACCGATGTGGGATAAGTGGGGAAACAAAGGGGAGCCACTGTGCGGCTCCCCTCTCCTTTGTCTGTTTGTTTGTTTTTTTTTTTTTTTTAAAAACATTATTATTATTATTTATTGTTATATATNAAACTCTAATGGTTTGTATCAAATGAAAAAAAATGTCACTATACTAATAATTGGATGATAAAAACTAAAGGCATCTATAATTGGAGTACTAAGTCTACTATCTACTAAATTATATAAGATTCAATGTTGTTGAAGTTTTAATGAGACAAAATATGTTGGTGTAATCAGGTGCATTAATAAGTTGTACATTTTGATGTTTTCTTTGTACAATGATAAGATATTTTCAAATTTACTAGATTTCTTTTTTAATTTATCTCTATACAAACTTTAGTAACGAAATATTATTTCACTTTAGTAGTAGCAGCAACCCATGTTAAAAATTAAAATATAATCATGTTTACTTAAATGATTTGTTTCTTTTGCCCATTAAAAAGGGTGAAAGATACGGAGTATTATTTTTTGAATCGTTGCCCCTAAAAAATGGATGCCATATTGGAATTACTCCGTATTTTAAGAATAACTTATCTTCTCTTTGCTTAAATCAAACTTTCTTGATTGTAGCACAAATTATAATTTTTTTTTTAATTCTAAAACTATATTGCTTCAATTAGAATATGCATTTTATTACAAGTTGATCTACAATGTCTTGGACCAAATTTCTCTCCACTTTAGGAATTTAAATGCCAAAAAATTATTATTATTATTATTATTATTATTATTATTAGTATTATTATTATTATTATTATTATTATTATCTAATAAATTTTATAGGGATAAAATTAGTATTTTTTACAATATCAATGAGAATTTGTGAGAGAATGAGTTCACATATAACACCGTTGAAGTCTCAATCATATATACAAGAAAACTTATGAATTCATACACAATAGCTTCATTGCATATCTTTAATTATTCTTCAACAACATTAGTAAGACCGTTATAGATTTATAGATATGTAGATTTTAATCCCAATAAAAAATGTTAACTTTTATCAACTCATTGATGATCATCAAAATCATTTGAAGATTTCATTTATTTTAATATTAAACTGTTAGAACATGATTTTTAATTATTTCCATCTAAATTATCTACAGCAATACTCCTATTTACTACGCAGTAATATATTACTTTTTATCACAAGTTAAAAATACTCATTTTAATTATATTAAAAATAATCAATTCTATTTTATATTGAATAACTTTCATGTATAAAATCATATTAATTATTTACTTATTTTAATTTTTACATTTGACATTAATTTGAACTATAACTAGTGACCTTATAATTAGGAGACCAAAAAGTAATCATTTGGACTATAATATGATACTAAGAGTCGTAATCGTTTATATTTATTGAATATCTATGAATTAATTACATTATCCTAGCTATTATGAATATTGGTTAAAAATTGGGTACAAGTCATATTATCATCCCATATTAAATGACATATCCATTGTATTTATCCTCTTTATAGCACTGTTCAATTCTCTGCTGATATGATCTGATCTTCTAGCTGTTCAATAATGAACACTTAACTTCAAGTTTATTTTTTATTATTATCTTTAATTAATTTTTTTTTCATTTGAGGTAATGAGCAAAGCAGTTGACTACTGTACATAAGATGTCTTGAGTGAGAAAAACAAGCACAAAATACAAACCCCCCAACATTAAGATAAATTTTATGGAAAGGATAAGGTGAGACATACAGAATATAGTACTGATAATTAGTGCATATTCATGATTCCAATCTCATCTTATTTCTCTGATAAGAGTTATCAGTACTAGAAATTAAAATTTTATGCAGACAAAAACACAATTCCTATAGGTCATTATTCATGTTCTTAAATTTGTGCTTTTAGTGTTCTGGCTGGCTACCAATGACATTTAGTGAGTTGGTTTTTTTAGTAGATAACTATCATGACTCTATTTGGTTCACTAATATAATGTTATAATCTTGAGTACGTGTATATAGAATTGAATCAGTGCAATTATCTAGCAAAAAGATAGTACACGTACGTCCGAGTCTCGATAGGGGTGGTCGAGTGAGCAAAGCATATATGATTCTCCTATAAGGAGTTCACGAGTTCGATTATTGTCAACGCCTTCTCAGTTGAACCCGTTGTCAGGAACGGAGTCAAAAAATCGACTGAGTGGTGGCGAAATTTAAATTACGTTAGAATGTCAATGACAGAATATCAAACAACCATAATAAGGTTAAAATACAAAATACATTATAAACAACAATAGAATGTTTTTGATAGATTACATAATAGTTAGGGTCAGAGTCAAAAATATACTTAGTGGGTGAAAATGTGAAACTATTTATGACAAAATATGAAACATAATCAATTAGATAAAATCATTTGAATAACACTATATTCATAAATACTTTCTAAGATAGACTAAAAAAAAATATTTAATTTATCTTGTGAAGAGAATTGAAAGAGAAAATAAGAATAACAGGCTTTCTAACATCAAGTTTGAGAGTTCAACCAACTAAGCTACTCAAACTATTACAATTTGAACATAAATATATGTTTTATATACACTTTAATGCTATATAATATATATATATATATATATATATAGGGGTGGGTAGGGNGTTTAGTTTTAGGCAATTACATATTTCAATAAAATATTAGTTTCAACACTTTTCAATATCTATTCAAAACCTTAACTCAAATTTATTTATTACTTACCTCATGTCCAGATTGTCTTGAATTGGTGTCCCCTTTGCATACTTTGACAATGCAATGATACAGTCCCTTAATCCAATACGTAATCTTTCACACTGCTTGCAACAATAATTAAATACACAAGTTAGTCTTGCACAACAACAGCCTCATCAGATCACTTTGTATCATCAATAACAGATATACTCTAACACACTCACCATATTCATTTTTTCTTATACAATAATGTGAACATTTCCACCTTAAAATGTTGTTTTTCAACATATTAGTTAATCAGACACTGTATAAATAAACTGTTTTTGAACAATACAGGTTTTCATTTTTTTTTTGCATTGCTACATTCAAAGTACGATACTGATTGAATAAAAAATTAAGCACATTAAAATGTCTATTCATGCACAGAAAATCAAATACAAAATCTGTATGTGTCATACACATTTAAGCATAGATCCTATCATGTAACAGGTACATAATGTACATATTATATATGCACACAAACAACACAATTATTGCCTATATATACATTTGTGTTTGTTTGGAAAAAAAAAGTACTGAAAACTCTAAACTACCTATGGCTTGTGTTAGATTCCAATTATGTATCATTGCGAAAGATTGAAGGTCCACCTATTGCCCATTTTGTGTCCTCCTTGAAACGAAATTACTGTCGACCAACACCTAACTCAAACACCGGCGATGTTACCTTTCATATTAAAAACACATACAGAGTAAGAAATTATAAATTTATCTACATATAAACATTTGAAAGTAAATGGAGTACTTATCTGTCTATGACGTTCCTTTCCTTTTAAATTTGTTCGCAATTACCTTCAAGATTGTTATGCAGGCCCATATTGCGTTAGTATTTTGATGATCGTAATTATTTAAAGCTGAATATTAAATTCTCATATTAAACCCGTGTCTAATATATTAAACCTAAACTTAACGGTATACAAACTTTTAAGACAACGACTTTGTTCGTGATAACTGGAAATCAAATAAGTTATACACACAAGCTTTGTCACATTTTTAGTATTTGATTTTTCCGTTTCAAAATGTTGCATTTGTAGATGAGTATAAGTAATTCTGGTTTTAGGTTACAGATGCATATGCTTTAGATGTATCCTAAGGCGTTAGTTCACAGATCCGATGAAGACGACACGTGAGATTAGGAGTTGGAGGTTGGGTTTGAACTGGATTATTTCATTTTAATATTTTTGGTTTTTATAGTCTCACTATTATACGTTATAATAGTCAACACCTTATAGAGCATACCTCTATTCATGATTAAAAATATAACCTTACACCCATAATTTAAAGAATTCATAAAAAACATTAGAGTCACTGTAATATACCAGTACGGAACTAATAATTAAGTATATTTCCAAGTTTTAAGAATATACAGTTATACAGAGGTCAAATAAATGCTATGCTGTACAACTACATCAGCTGAACAGGACAATATGAACTGATTGACGACCAATATATACATTCTGTATCTGCAAATGGCATCAGATACTGATGAATCATCATTTGCCATCAACTTGAAAGAGATTTGTTAGTTTATTCCCAGTTATCATGCAATCACATGTCAATACCTTGGCAAGCATAATAAATTAAGAACAAATACTGAGTTCAAAGCATAATAAATTAAGAACAAATAATGATATTTTTTTTTAAATGCAATGAGAAATGAATAGTCATTTTCTGAGTCTATTAATGTCATTACTTTTGAGGCCTCATCATTATTTTGTCTTTTTGAAAACCAGGCCTCATCATTATTAACTAAATATAAGTTTAAATCACTCATTTAGTATTACTTCTAAGTACAGACCTTACACAATCTAACCAAACTGCTGGTAGTCATACAAGAGATGAGGCAAATATTACTTCAACAACTATAAGCAGTAAACGAAAGCACATAACTCAGAGTACAGGTATTTGAATTCATTTATAATTTCATGTAAACTGTAGGTTACCTCACTGCTTTGCATCTAATTACATTGTATTATGTGCATACCACGTTTTTTAGCATCATCTAATTCTGAAATCCCTGTAATGTACCTGTGTGCATCACAAAATGTTATAACTATCAGTAGTCAAAAATTTGTAGGTCATTTAGCATCCTAATACAGCGTAAAACTTCTATCTCTGTACTTCTAATCCTATTTTTTTTAAATGCTGACCTAACAAAGTATACAAATAGTATATACTGTGTGTACGAAAGAGAAATATCAAAGAATTCTGAACAACAACACTACTACTTTACCTTATATGCAGTCGAACTTAAATCTCTTTCGCTGTAGTTCAGGCTATGATCGTCTTTAAGATTGCATGCGTTGAACTTAAGCTACAAGCCTGTACAAAATACCTTAATTTCCGAAGCTTTAGTGCTTTCTTCGGATGAATACCCTAAATCGAACCGATGGTATTCAGATTTCATAAGAAATTGGGCCTGATAGCTGTATTTTTTCGATCTGTAGCTCACTTCTGAACATATTTGCAATACACAATCTACGAATAACACACAAACGTGCGTAAAACACTATCGCAAGAAGATAAGATCTACACACTGTATCCAAAGCCGATAGAGGGTTTCGGCATCAGACAGAGAGAACAGATACGATATAGAATATGAACCGTCAGCTGGGGATAACAATTAGGGTTAGATTGGTTTATATACTAACACTTATTGGGCCGGGTTGTTGGGCTGGGTTTATAATTATACCAGGCCATAAAACACTCTTATGTTAATATTATTTTCTTCTGCCCAAATGTTTTATTCAACCAGATTGTACAGTCCAAAATATTCTTTGTTGACATTATTTCATATAATGTACCCTAAATAATTTTGTTTTGTTCTATATATACTATAAATAAGGATAATAATGTATCTAATACAAACCCAATGTTTATTTACGATTTAGTATATTTGAATAATTTTTAAATTTTTATCGCAAATTAATGCTTTTTTTTTAATAGGGAATGAAGAAAACTCTTCATTATCACATATTGGGTCTTCAAACAATTCCTATGTTACTAATGGTAAGAGATTATTTAAGTATGTTTCATTATTTTTGTTTGTTTATATTATTTTCAAGTATTTTAATCTTTTACATGTTATTATAATTAAGCTATTTTTGAATCATGATTCTAATTTCACATTTGATGTTTTTTTCAGGAAACAAAGAGAATTGTTCGTTATCAGGCTTGCAAACTTCTAACAGTAATATTGGTACTTATAATATTGCAACGAGATTCTCGGTCTTTAACAATTCCACAGAAATTAATACACCGCTCAGTAATATTACAAATGGTAAACTAATCTACATACTTTTTTAACGCGCATATATATATATATATATATATATATATATATATATATATATTTGTTTTGTTTAATGTTCTTAATTTTTTGCAGTTCTTCAAGATACTCTTCATTCAAATTCAAGTAATGTAACAAACAATGCAAGTACCAGCCTCAACAACAGTCTCATAAGTAAGTTAGCTTTTTTTAGTTTTTAATTTAGTACATGCAAATATATACCTTATAACCACAAGTTATTTATTTTGAGGTAATATGTTTTCTTCTTTTAGGTACAATACAATGCAATAAGAAAAAGTGCAAAAGGCATGTCAATTACGACAAATCATTTGTTCTTGGCACAAGAAACTTGCTACCTTCATTTGAAGAACAATCGAAAAACTTAGAAGCCCAACCATCCAATCCCTCTCCAACTGGTAATCATTTCATATTCATGCTATATGTGCTATGCGATTCTTAAATATAATGACTTTTTTTCATTTTTAGCTGTTTATTATCTGTAATCCGCCGTTTNACCTTCAGAAATCAGTATGGAGCTTGCAAAATATGAATTATCCTCTTTAAAGAAAGCAACAAACAACCAACGCAAATCTAGTTTAAATAAATTTTAAGGATTTTATATTGCAAAAAGTATAGTGTAATTTTTATATTGCCTAAGTTGATTAAGCATGAGGATAATCGTTCGAGTTGACATGAATTGGAGTATATTGTATAATTTTATATAGTCTAAACCGATTAAGTATGAGGATGAGAATTTGAGTTGTCCTAAATTGGAGCATATTGTATAATTTTTAGATAGTCTAAGTCAATTAAGCAATGATGATAAGAGTTTGAGAAGCCTAATTTCAATACATTTTTAAGAGTTTTATATTGCATAAATGTGTAGTACAAATTTTGATATGACCTAAGTCGATTAAACATGAGGATGAGAATTTAAGTTGCCCCAAATTGGAGCATATAGTATAATCTTTATATGGCCTGAGCCAGTTAAGCACAAGGACGAGAGTTTGACTGTCCTAAATTAAAATATGTAATATTACGAGAGTTTGACTGTTCTAAATTAAAATATGTAATATTATTTCTATATGGCCTTAAATCGATTAAGTATGAGGATGAGAATTCAACATGCTTTGAATTGAGGCATGTTTTGTGGTCTAGTGGCATCCGATGTCCCGGTTTACACTATCACATTGGATGATGGGAGTGGGTTCGAGCCCCGCTATTGTTCAATACTACATTGTAATAAAGTCAATTGCTCATGCTTGAGTCCTAAGATTTTAATACATAAGTGGATCAGAGAGAAGATTTGAGATTTTTGCCGAGAGATCTGATTTTTATCTCTACAGTAGGCCCCACCAAAATGAAAAAAGTTGTTGCACTCCATGCGTGAAGCGTACTAAAAGCACCAAGTCAGGCGTGTGCACTCCACGCACCCGCTAGGCGGGTAATTTCCTTTCTTATTTTTTTTATCCCTCCTCTCTTCCATATTCTTTCTCTTACTCATCTCTGCAAAAATCAATTAAAACCCCCAACTAATAAGGATGCTCTAATCAAGATCGGAGTGGATTAGTCTAGTCTCGTGAAAGTGTAGAGCACACTAAAACTTTGTACAAATCTCAATCATATGATATGACGGAATTAAAATATTATATCCAACTTGGTACGTTCCAGGGTCTAATCAACACAACACATTGGCGTAGCAGTGACAAAACCACAAAAACATGTTCTAACACGTACCGACCGTTCACCATCCATGTATTTAATGTTGTACCAACCTTCCATGAATCTCTTAATTCACAGCTAGCTACCTTTAATGTGGTTTTTTCTCAGCTCTCATAATTTAGGGGTGGCCTCTCATTTTTCATTATTTAAATAATACACTTTGAATTATTATATACGGAGTATAATAATAATTATTTTGATGGAGCCACAAATTAAATTAAAGTAAATACATCAAAATATTTCTAATATAAAACAATTTAAATGCAAAACATATTATTAACTCAATACTTCAATTAACAACAATATAATAATGCGAATATACAAAAAAATCAAAATAAAAAACTTAGTATAAATTAGAACGTTATTATTTTAAAGAGTTGAGAATGAATTTAGAAAAAAAAAAATACTCATTATATATTTTAAATGAGTTGAGAATGAATGTTTCGCGCACAGCGAACGCCCACTCGGGAGAGTGGAGCATTTATTACTCTTTTTTTTTTGTCAAATTTCGTATTAAATGTTTTTTTTTCTTTTTCTATTTTTTTAAAATCTTTTTTCTCTCTCATATTCTTTTTCCTAATGCTAATCACACTTACAAAAAATCATTAAAAAAAAAAAAAAAAACTTAACTATGGATGCTCTTATTGCCTTTTAACTCAAAAAATATATTACGGAGTAAACAATTAAATTGACAAAGTAAAATTAAATTAACTAGTAAATTAATAACAAGTTAGTGCTGACATGACGTTTAGGTAAAAACTTTGTCCTAACACATATTATATTTATGCGTGAGATTTGAACCCATGATCTTTTGCATGGCTCTGATACCAAATTAAAGCATGTGTTCCATCTCAACTAAAAGTCTAAGCTGATAGTTGGACTGCACATATTATATTTATGCTCACATGAAGGCCTATGCATGTGTACAAACTGAAATGTTAAAAACAAAAAATAATAACAACAACCATAACAATAATAAAAATAATAATAATAATACTAAATAACTTCTTTGATTTTTGAAAGGTTATGGATTTATAATATATGTATAGGGTTTATCTTTGAAAATTATTATAGTTTATATATTTTCAAAGTTAATAATTTAATATCAATTACGGAGTACTTTTTTTTAAGTAAAATTTTAATAAATTTTTTCAACCCAATTCAGAGAAAAACAAGGTCATTAAGGCACTCTTATCAGTGGTGATTGTGTAGTTTATAGTACAGGAATTAATGACATGCAGGAGAGATTGGAAGAAAGAGAAATTTGGAAACCAACGGCAATGAATGGAGTTATTTCAGAATTGTGGGACCATTACTTTTGTTTTTCAGTCTCCAATTGCTTCGTGAGCATCAGCTTACATGTATATTTGCTCCGTGCGTGTCAATTGCTGTTGGGCTCGTCTTTTTGACATTTACTCTTTTTCTATTTTTTAAAAAACAATTTTGTTTAATTTTTTTCTTTTTTTCTTTTTATCGTATCACATTATTTATCAAGTCATTCAATTTTTGGGATGAGGTTAATCTTAATTGGGAGTGAAATTTTAATTTCCTCCCATTAAAGTTGTTTTTGCTCCGAGTGCATGCATGATAGTGTCCCTATTGCTTTTGTCGTCAAAAAATTTATAATGGCTTTTGTCATCATGATTTCTTCTAGTTGAGCTAGCTAGCATGGCTAAAGTACATTAACTGACCAACAATAATCATTATAACGTACTAATTAATTACTTTTTAAATCAAATAGTTTTAGCATACCCATCAATAGTTATCGCTAATTAGTTTTTAAGATAAATTTAGCTGAAGTAGAATAGAAAGAATAATAAGAGAGAAGATGTGAGAATCTCGTGCAAAGGATGGTTTTCTTTCTTTGACATGGACCCCACCAAAATTGAAAAGCAGTCATTCTATCTCCGAGTGAGGTGCAACATAGCGCCCAACCAGGCGTATTACCGTAACTTTTCTCCCTTTTTTTTTCCTGACAAACGAACATTCTTTTTATTTATTTTTCTCTTTTTCCTTCTTCTTCTTCTTCTTCTCCTTCTTCTCCTCTCTCTCTCTCTCTCTCTCCCTAGTTGTCACCTCAAAAATCACAAAAACAAAATCATTGCTATTGAGGATGCTCTACTCCGCAATAAATTACCAATTATTAGTAAAGTAGGCATGTAGCCCTAAACAAGGTTGTTGAAGCATAATTTTTATATTTCATATTAACAAGGTCTTTGGTTGGTTGTAATTGGAATTCTTTTCCAACGTAATTTAATAGCCAAAAAACTACATTTGTTTGATGGGAGGGAATTGCAATTCCCTCCACCCATTGTATATACCCCTACACATGAATTCTAATTCAGTGGAAGAAAGAAAAGGAAAACATAGAAAATTGACATATTTGCCCTCAATAATAATAATAATAATAATAATAATAATAATAATAATAATAATAATAATAATAATAATAATAATAATAATAATAATTATTATTATTATTATTATTATTATTATTATTACGCAATAACATTTTAGTCTTTATATCATTTCTTTATTTTCTATTCTCAATAATTCTATTTCTCACTACCAAACAATCTAATTTTAATTATACTTTATTTTCACCTAATTCTTTTCTCACGGAATTAATTCATTTCCACCCTAATTCCTTCCTCTCAACCAAACGCCATGTAAA
Organism: Ipomoea batatas; assembly: GCA_002525835.2. Classification (NCBI taxonomy): domain Eukaryota; kingdom Viridiplantae; phylum Streptophyta; class Magnoliopsida; order Solanales; family Convolvulaceae; genus Ipomoea; species Ipomoea batatas. Next base: position 36,256,649 of record CM008343.1, read on the forward strand.
GTGTCATGAGTTTGAGTTTTACCAACAACTTCTCAATTGAGTCCGGTACACGAGATTTTCCTAGTATCATACTTAATTTTACTTATAATTTCTAAAACAAATAATATATGGCTCTTTATGCAACCAAAACAAAACAAAACAAAACAAAAATTGCATTTTAAAATTTTCAAATTTTAAAATATTTTTGGACAAAATTACTTTTAGAATATTATAACTTTTATTAATTAGTTTACTAACTTCTATTATTTTCCTATTTAAAACATGTATTAATACACAATAATTAATTGTAATTCATAAAT
>CM008343.1:36274425-36287287 GCA_002525835.2 Ipomoea batatas
AAGATGGTTTCTAGTTTTCTACTCAAAACAGACAATGGTTTATAGGTTTTGTTCAACATGACGACATAGCTGATCCAAACACCCTAGCAACATTCATACTAATATACTATCGTTTGCTTGCATTTCTCATAGCTGCTATATCCCATAAGGCTACTACAAAATAATTATAGTTTTGAGATAAGGAATGCCGTTGCAATTCAATCCTTCTTTAAATATTGGTTTTCACCAATGACCTCCTAACATTCTAAAGTCGGGTAATTAGATTAACAGCATTATTAAGGATAATTATTTTAACTGTAGTCATGAGCAGGAAAAGGAAAGGAATCTTCTTTATCAAAAAAAATTAAGAACCTGCGCCACGGCGTAGATTAGAGTGGTGCCAGTCACAAACCGAGTCTACCTTTGCCCTCTTCTGTAGATCAGCTGGGTACCTTCAAAGTGCAACGAAAATTATGGTCCATGGCACATACACTGAAAGTTTACAATAATTCATGCCTACCTATAAATAAAACTAGTATTGAAAGCATTCCATGAATGTATGTATTTATCAAATATACATCTGTGCGTCTAATGATGTTCTTCAAAATTAATGCCATTTTTTTGTACCATATAAAATGTCATTATTTCAAACATTATAACTAGGAATGAACCGCAGAAGCATAGCAAACTAAACTCACCAATGGTCTGCAACGCCATTTGCAGCAGCAAGATATTTGAGAGCTGCATGACTGAAAAGCACATAACAGTTGTTAGCAAACACGTCACTCAAAGCCACAAAGATCCACTCATGGCTAAGCATGGCAATGGGTCGGGGATGGACACATCCACCACGATACTCACAGCTTATTATTTTATTAAAAAAATTCAAATAATAATATTTATATTGTTTATGGTTTACCTATAATAAAATTCACTACTCATATTAAAACATTAAATAATAAAAATATTTAAATCTAATAACTAAATTGTTAATTTTTTTCAAATAAAGTTATTAGTTTAGAACTAAAAATAATAAAAAGTTAACAAGAGCTATAAAAACTTTTAGAAATAACTGCATAGTAATACTTATTTTACTATTAGTTAATTAATCAATTATATGTATAGGGAAGGGCGGGTTCATGTGAGAACAAGCTCCAAGGTAAAAAAAGTGATGATTGCTTTAATCCATCTATTTGGGTAAATCAATGGTTGAGAGTTGTTGAAAAATAAAGAAAAAAAATAAACAGGGTCAATTTTATAAATATTGATTATAAAATTGACACCTTTTTTTTTTTACTAAACTCATTAACCTATGATGAATCCTAATAGGTAGCTCTGATCAGTCCTCACTCTTTACATGATGGTTATATTATCATTTTTGAACCCTATATATACATATTAACATGGTGGGTGGGGTCGAGTTGTATATGGGTTTTGTATATAAAACTCGCTTGACCCACTACAGGTTTTATTTTTTAATAAGACCCACACTGACCCACGATGCACTATACCCTAACTATGCGAGATGAATTCAGGTGAATATTCACAGGGCAGCGGCAGATTGAAATTGTCGTCTCTATCCACGATTAGCTCCAACTCAATGTGACTAGTGCTACAAGATCCAAAGATCATCCCATCAAGTATAAACAATAAAAGCAAAAATTTTAAAAAGTGTGGTCAATAGATCTTTGAGGCCTCAGCTCATAACCATGGTCACCCAAGGAAGTGTAACTATTAAGTATATAGTAATTAACAATAATGCATACAAATTTAGTAAATATAAAGATCATTTCTTCTGCCAAATTATTAAGAAAGTACTACCTTTCAAACAGTTTGAAGTCTCCATCAACTAAAGCAGGCACTTGTTTCATGGGGTTAATTGCTGTAACAAGAACAAATAACAAAAATCATTATCTAAAGAAATCATAATAGTATATAGTTACAGTTTTGAGTAGAGCTTTTTCCACTCCCATGCACTGTTTCAAAAATTGCGCCTAAAAGGCGCTAGGCGCCGACTGCCTGGAATTTCAAGTGTTCTAAGCTGTTGATGAACAAATTATTGTTCAGTTATTTTTTAATGGGTTATTTCATTCAAATCAAGACATTTGAGCGAAACAACCCTAAATCGTTCAAATCAGTAGCAAACCCAAAAAATATATTTTAAAAAATCAAAAACTACTCTTTTTTTTTTTAACTACTCTAATATTGATACTTTGTGAGTTGTGATTTTGTGGAATTGTGTTTTGATTTTTTAAAATCTTTATACAATTTACAATTCTAGATGTATTTTAGTTTACTATTTAATATTTTAATATTAATTATTAAATTATTAAATAGTTTATAATTATCTAATATTTAAACAAAATTAATTTAATTTTAGAAAAATATCCAGCGCCTAAAAACGCCTAGCAATTTTTACAACTTGCTCAATCTGACCATTTTCACATTAGTTATCAAATATTAATATTTTACATTTGATCCCTCCTATATAATTTCTGGTCACCGTTTTCTGATCTGGTCCCTCCCAAAAAGTTTAAAAAAAATAGGTGAAAATAACAATTTTACCCTTTATAATGACTCGTCGGGCTATTTAAAATTAGATCGGAGGTACCAAATGTAGCAATTTAAAAGTCGTAGGACTAAATGTGAAATAATGTCATAGTCACGAGACAAGAAGTGATAAAAACTGGTGTAGAGTGAATGAAAGACGGACCTGCGAATTCAGGAGTTTTATGCTCCCCTTTAGCAATCTGTATCTGGACCTCCTCAAAGTCTATACCATTAGCCCTTCACCAAACAAAAGTTAAAATTTTTACACAGATTTAAGGAAAACAGACATGGCGATTCGCTAATTCGAACAAAAGCTTTATGCTTTATGGGAAAATAATGTTGAAAATTAAAGCAGAAACCCTACTTGCAGAAAATGAGAAGAGCTCGTGAAGGCTGGGACATGCGATCAACATACAGCTTCACCGCCATCTCTTCTCTCGATCGATCTCCGGGATCTGGATCTGTTTAAAGTTGTGGCGTTTGGATGCGAGATGTGATGCGAATTCGATAATGCGAGAAGGAGAAGGGTGTATATGTAGGACAGTCAACAGAGCGACACTTCGATGGAAGATTTGATGCCCTATCGATGAAATTATTGTCTTTGCTTTTTGACTTTTGTCTTCATCAACCACGTGTTTTCCTATGCAAAATGTTGCGTGGCATATGTTTAAATTATGGAACAGATTTTCTTTCTTTTTGAGATCTACATCCGATTTTAGTCTTCCTGTTTTTACTTTTAGAGTTTTTTAGTCCTCAAATTTAAAAGTGTTAATTAGGAGGTGTCCTGAATAATAAATCTTATAAGAAGGAATAAAAGTGTACAATTACTCACACTAGTTAAATTCGTTAAGCGTGTATTTAATAAGGTTGAAAATAAGTTCGTGCAAAAAATTGAAATGGGATAAACGTGAAACTAATGTTAATAAAATTAATTTATATATTTAGTTTTTGTTTTTTAGGTGAGATTTTCTTCTTTTTCTTTTTTACAGAAAAATTGGGATTCTCCTGCAAGATATGATTTTTTGTGAGGTTCACTTAAAAAAACGAAAAACAACAAAAGATGAGATTGAGGTGGGTTAAGCATAAGATTCACGCACAATTGACACCTGCAGTCTTAGTTGGGCACATCAAAAGAGGTTCCAAATTTTTTTTTTTTTTTGCATTCTCCATTTTCTCTTTCATTATCGTACATGTAAAAGTACATTAAAATACACACATTAATGTGGTTGCTTTTTGACGTTTTTCTTTAGGGCACGTATTGTGGATAGCAAAATGCCACGTGGCATATATTTAAATTAGCTCGTGCTGCACGAGGGATAGGTGCCATACTATGGTGTGCTTAAACAGTACTGTTATTTTGGTAATGAATAAAATGCCTTTTTATCAAGAATAGGGAATTATTATTACAGAGAGAACATTCATGAAAATTGGTTGGGAAAATGGATAAAATTAGCATTTGAGATTGAAAAATACTATTTGAACTCTCAAGTTATACTCTCTATTTTTACTCACATAAAATTTTAATATTAGACACTTTTTTTGGGACCCACAGAATGAAGATTCCCTATCATATCTTGCTACGTCATGAAGTAAAAATGAGAAAGTATAAAATGAGACTCCATGGGATAGAACTTTTAAGATTACACATTCCCAATTAAAAAATTGAGGAAGGATTTGATATAATCATTTAGGTAAATCAATAGTGGAAGATTGCTAAAAATAAGGGGAAAATGTTATATATATTCCATAAATATTGCAAGTATATAAGTTTGAATAACTATAAAATTGATCTTTCTTTTTTATACTAAAATTATTAACAATTAATGGATCTTGATTTGCGACAAAAAGAGTGGCAAATTATATTATTGACCAAGGTCCATAATGCACTGTAAATTCTTATCTAAAACGATATTTAGATTATATACATGAAGTTAATGTATTATGTACCCTTAGCTCGGAGGGAAAACAGGAAGGGAAATGCAAAGCTACTAAGGTTTGAACGGCTGACTAGAGAAAAATAAAAGGGTGCAAACGGGAAAAGGTGAAATAAGAGGCAAAGCTACTAGGAATCAAACGGTTTTCACTTCTCCATTTGAAGAATTGTGATTTTAGATTCTCCCGAATCAATGAAAAAGGTAAGAATAGAGATAGTTAGAAAATTGAAAAATTGAATTTAATAAATATCTTAGAGAACTATTCACTTTTCTAATTCTCCAATTTCCTTAATTTTTTTGAAGATATTATTCCAATTTTTCACTTACTAAACAACGGCTAGCTAGCTACTTTATGCATGGTGCAAGCATATAAAATACATAAATCTTCCTAAAAAAAACTCACTCACTGTTCAAAACTCAATTTTTCACAAGTAAATTGGCATTGAAAAGTAATGAACATCATAAATAGAAATTTTCATGTTTGAAATATTCTCTCTCTTTTTTTTTTTTTGTTTTTGTTTTTGTTTTTAACATAAGCGGGGATACTCAAAACAAAAACAAAGAAAGAGACTAATATGTCTCATAGACGGAGCGCACAACTACCCTACAAATCCAATCGTTCTGCACCAAACTATTGCACGCAATAGGAGGCTTGACAAGAGCAATCATTTCCTCATCATCAACAGCTGCCCTTCATGCCAACCAATCTGTAACTGCATTTTGTTCACGGAACACATGGACGAGTTTCTTCTCTTCCCTTCCTCCAATCATTCTTTTATAGTTATCAATAATTCTACACTTAGTGTCTCCTCTTTAAGTACCACTACGGGCTGCACGAACCCCGTCGGCATTATCACATTAATGCCCTTACTACTTACCCATATCTAGTGCAAATAGTTCTGCTTCTCTTGGATTATGCGTATTAAACTTCTTGCTACATCCAACAATTCACTTCTCATCTCTGGTTCAAAGAATTGTTCCTCCCCCAGCCCGCCTATCATCTTCTCAAAAACTACCATCCACATTGAGAATCATCTCCTCTTTTGTCATTTGAATGTCCTTTCAACAATTATGGCTTGTGTTCCTTCGAAGGCAATCGCTTTTGCAAACACCCTTCTAATCTCCAACTCTTGCTTGCCTATTCATTGCAATTTCTGCTGAAGACACCACTCTCGACCTCCAAACTCCTTCTCGTTTCTCCATTTCCACATCCACCAAAATAATAATTATTTATTAGCATAATTGCCTAATATATTTGTCTTACTTACACTTTTCTTTTGAAAAATCATACAAATTTACACTACTCCGAATGGGTTGAAAACATTGATTTGTGACAGTGAAAGTAACAAACCAACTTCAACAACAAATATTGTATATTTTTTTAACATATTTATTTTACAATTAAAAAAATTACCAAAATCATATATGGGAACAAAACAGTTCTAAATCAAGTGATTTAATTCCATTTTTTTCACAGCTTAATTCCTTTTTAAATTATTTTCCATTTTTTCATATTTATTTTAGTAATAATATAATTGCATAAATCATATTCCAATATCGATTGTAGACAACCAAATCATATATTATTTAATTAATTAGTGATACTTTTGTACTAATCTTATAATAAAATAAATGTACGCTTTCAAATATTAAAAATTTTTATGATTTCATTTTTAACTTTATTATTTAAATATATAATAAAAAAAATTATCCTTGCATCGCTGGAGTAATTTACTAATTCAAAATAATATTTACAATTCCACACAACTTATTTGAGTCATGTTCCCATAAGTTACTGGATCTAATCCTCCACGAAAGGTAAGAAATTCGGCATTAACTATATTACTTGTTAACATAACAACCAAAACTGTTAACACTTTTGAAATTGTGTGTGTTGAAATTGCAAAGATTTAAAAAAAAAAGTAGTGAACAAATTGCAAATCTGATAATATAAAAATAGGAATCACTTTTGAAAGTGAGAAAAGTATTACAGGGATAAAAAAAATAACCTTATTTTTTTAATACAAGTAACTCTATTACATTGTAGTATGTCTGAAGCTTGAACTCATGACCTCCCATATGAGAGAGCCACTGCTAGGGATGGCAATGTGCCCCGTTCCCGTTTGAAACCGGAACGGGGATGGAAAAAAAATTCCGGAGATCGAGAACGGGGACAAGGAATTTTTCATATATTGTAATTAAGAATTATATATATATATATATATATATATATATATATATATATATTAAAATTAAAATCATAGTTTTAATAATTAAAATTACATGTTGATTAAAGAATTAATCGGGGACGGGAATCCCCGTCTCCGCCTAATTCCTCGTGGGGACGGAGACGGGGATTATTTTCCATTCTCCGTTCCCATCCCTACCCACTACTCTGCCATCTGAGCACAAGATGAGATGTGATCTCATACACATCTCAGTCACACTCACATGCCAAATACAGAAACCAAGATGACAGAATTAGTATAAAACACACAACATTGAAAAATGCTACAACTGGTCTCCCATTTTGACTTTTAATGACAACTTCAAACCTGCAGTTGATGTAAACTAGATAAACCCTACTCCAATATAGTAGTCCACAAGTCATATACAAAAAAAGTAAATCACACTAAAAATACCTTCTAATATAGATTTGACTCAAAGGGTATTGAAAAGAATCGAACTCATAACCTTAATATATGAGAATCATACTCCACTTACTCGACAATCCCTTTCGGGGTTACAATAACAAGTAAAAAACATGGACCTCATGTTTACTTGTACAACACAAAAATAGCACACATGGATTTTATAGATAAGATTAAGCATCTCACATCACTGTCTCATAACAAATGTTTCAAACCTGCAAACTCCCACAGCATGTGGATTTATAACTTAAGAACAAGGCTTGCTTGCATTCCTGAGGAATGGGGACAATCAGGGTTAAGTACTTTAACAAGCAAGCTACATATCCAAATGTTGTTTAATTTGCTTACTTCACTTCTCAGACTGCGGGTTTGCTGCTGCAGATCGTTGCTGCTTCATCATCTCTTTGACATTATAAAGTGTGGTGTGCACTTCTTCAAAATGAGGAGCAGTTGCTTCCTTCACATCTTCAATCCATTTCAGAACTTTCTTGAATGGGCTAAGTATTCTGTCATGATCCTTCTCATCCACAACCTAAATTCCAAACAGTTTTCCTCAAGGCCATGAAATCGGGTAAAAAAGTAATTTAGATAGAAACCACAACAGAGTAACTAGCTAAAGGTAGCTATGTGCATGCTACAACACCCTTGAGAGAGCCTTCCTGAATGGAGGCATGGAGCCCAATAGGGGCTCGGCTAGATTAGTCATATGTTGTGGGAAATAGAGCCGCCCTGTTGGGTAGGCCCGGTAAAGGGGGCATGTCTAGTACCCGGTGGCTGGGAGATTGTTGGGCAAAAGCCGGTAAAGCTCCTAAGAGCCAAGTACAGCACCCAGCCTGTCTCGAGCAATGTGATGGCGGTCTATAAGTAAAGAAATAAGTTGTGCTTTCGCTACTAGCTATAGCTTTTGGCTTGAGTGGTAAGCGCTTGATCCTAACCTGCCCTTTTTCAAACATGTAAGCTAATTCAAATCAAGTTGGATTCTTTTAGGGCAAAGTTAAAAATTGGCTACAACTGCATCAACATTTCAACTTCTGGTACTAAATTACCAACTTTAAAAGGCTTTGCAACATACAAAGGCTTAGCAGGTCACTTCTTTATCATATTCATAAATCCTGCAGAGTACCTTCAAACAAAAAGCAGGAAAAATCCATACCTGTAGTTCCGTTATTTCACAAATTAAGCTAAGGTCTGCAATGGAAGGTTGGGTATTTCCCAGTAGAAATTTTCCATTTCCTTGGAGCCAGAAGGAGTCAATCTTGTTAAGGGAAGCTGACAACAGTTTCTCGCCTTCAGCTGCTGCTTGTAGGTTGAAAGGCAAGCCAAATGCAGGTGCAAATGTACTATTCAAAAGATACCCAACTGGCAAAAGGACACAATTGTAAACCATAGTGATCTTCATACACAAAAATATAAACCACTCATTTGCTCTTGGTAAAAAAAAGTTCACATAACTTCATCCTACTGAAATTTTGGACTAAAAAAAGTGAAATAACTCTAAAAACGAAAACTAAGAGTGGAACAAATAACAAAGAAAAGAACCTGAGCCACGGCGTAAGTTAGCGTGGTGCCAGTCTAACACTGAGTCTACCTTTGCTCTTTCGCGTAGATCAGCTGGGTACCTTTCAAAGAAAATGTGTTGGGCAGTAGAAATTAGGCTCCACTTGCATATACAATTATACACAGAGTACATATAAACCATACATGCCTTCTCCTATAAATAAAACTAGTATTCAAAGGATTCCATGTATGCATGTATTTATCATACATCTGTGTGTCAAATGATGTTCTTCGAAATTAATGTCATTTCCATATGGTATAAAATGTCATTATTTAAAACATTATAATAAGGAATTTACGGGGAAAAAAACATAAGAAACTAAACTCACCAATGATCAGCAACATTATTTGCACAAGCAAGATATTTGAGAATTGCATGACTGGAAAAAAAACATAACACTTGTTAGAACACGTAAATGTTACTCAAAGGTCATAAAGCTCAAGAAGAGTTCATATTTTCTTTTCATTCTTCCAATCTTGTTTTGGAAGTTCTGGTTTTGTTCAGACTGTTGAGGTAGAACCTATGAACTACTGCATACCCAATTTGCTAAATGGATATGAAATGCAACAACACTTGTGACAATATGGAGATTAGGTGCTTAGCAATTAGCAGATATTGAGTTCTGTTAGCTAATAACGGATTTTGCTAGATATTTCTGACCAACTGATAGTATAAGCCACATGTAAAAAATGTTTGATAAATTAAATGTCTAGTTCTAGTTTTAGTTAGAAGCATGTAAATATATAGACATAAGAATATAAATATATAGGGTTACTTATTCAATTATTTTTCAACATATTTTAATTTTAGATATAAATTTCATAAGAATTTAATTTTAAAAATTGTTGCTATTGTGGTCATAAAAATAATATATAAATAAATAAATAAATAAATATATACATATATATATATATAGAGAGAGAGATGTTTTTGGAAACAAATAAAATGGATTTCCAAAATTTTAAAAAAAAAAAATAAATAAATATGACAGTGGGTTGCTCAGGTTCAACCCGAAACTAGTCGGATAGAGTAGATAATGTTTTTGTTTAAGTAAAAAATGAAATGAATTTACTTTTTTTTTTTAATTCAAAACCTGATATATATATATATATATATATATATATATATATATATAGGGTTGATTCCTATGAGAATCAAGGCTTTACGTGAGAAGTGTAAACAAATGCTAGACATATATTTAATACTAGATTTTTTTATGCGCGATGCGCAAAAAATAGGTGCCCAATAGGCCAATATTAGTATTTTATATTAAAATTTTAAATTTATTTAAATTTTAATACATAAATAATAATAATAATAATGTAAAATAATTTTATAAATTGGATATTTATATTTTAAAAAATAACTAACATATAATTCTAATATTTAATGTGTATATTATTATTATTATATTATTATTATTATTGAAGAAGATAAGAAAATATATATGGTGGATGCATGTGCATAGTAACAATAGTGGAAAAGATAACATAGAGGTATATTTGTCCAAAATATGATGTAGTACAACTTTTATAGCATAATGTACAAAAAAACTTAACAGAAAAAACGGACATAACTGAGGGGTATAACCTTCATTCACATGTTTTTAGAAATCTTAGTCATTCTAAGGATTGAAAAATAACGAAAATAAGAGAATAAAAAGAAAGAAAGAAAAGAAAAAGACGAGGTCAATTTCATAAATATTACAAACTCAATTTGAATTAAATTGATATGGCTTTTTTTTCCCATATTTCTAGTCATTGATCATCTTTAAGATTTTTTTTCATTACTATATAAATATGAATTATTATATAAATATAAATTAGTGGGTCAAATAATTTTGAAACTAAATAAATGCAGTTTTCTTAGCTAAAAAGCGACTTTTGACCTTTCAAACAGTGTGAAGTCTCCATCTACCATCGCAGGCACTTGTTTCATGGGGTTAATTTCTGTAATAAAAAATACAAAAAAATATTATTTAGAGAAATTATAACAGTTTTACACATTTACAGCATGTCTGGTTCGTAAAAAATATTTAATAAGAAATTAGATATTAATTTTATTGTTTGGTTTATGAAAAAATAAGTTAATAGGAATGATTAATATACAGGCTCAGATACTCTTACACAATAAATATATTTTTTTTTTGAAAGACATACACAATAAATATATAAAAATTCATATTGAAACATATGAATTTTAAAAGAAATTACGAATTTTGTTTTTCAGATTTGGAGAAATTTCATTTTTGGGAGGTGAAAGATTCAAACTCTAATTGCGGCATTAACTGTTTGTGCTACAAATAAGTTTAGATAGTATGTATAGACAGATTTTAAAAGAGTTAGTAGTACTTGAAAAAAAAATTCTCAATCAACTAGTAAAAATTATATTTTCCTATTAACTAAACAAGTTTTTCTTTACCCGCCTTTTAGGTGACGAAAAATACTCGCAACTACTATCCAAAAATGCTGTGATTGCAACTTACAAATTTATATGGTTAGTCATTTTGACTGAAATTACCCTTTTCGCACCCGCGTTTGACTTTAGATAAAAATGTCAAAGGTTCGACCCAACCCGTCATTGTATTAAAAAAAAAAAAAATTGGAGGATTAAAATAAAATAATGAAAAAGACAAACCTCCGAATTCAGGAGTTCGGTGCTGGCCTTTAGAGAGCTCTATTTGGACTTCTTCAAACTCTATCCCATTTGCCCTACACAGTTCAACAATTCAAAAAAAAAAAACATTAATTTTTACACACATTAACCCAAAAAAGCGATATGATTCGAACATAAACTTTAGATTTGATAAGAAAAAAAATTGAAAATTAAACCCTCCAAGGCTGCGAGATTATGGAGTTATAGCAAGAGTGAAGAGGAGAATTTATCTTACTTGCAGAAAATGAGAAGAGCCCGAGAAGGCTGGGACATGCGATCAACATACAGCTTCAACGTCATCTCTTCTCTCTCAGCTCGATATCTCTCCGGCGGCCGGCGGCGATAACTGAATCGTCGGAGATTTGGATATTTTGAAATTTTGGCGTTCCATTGCGGGATTTATAGTGGGAATGACGGACGAGTACAGAAGCCCGAAGGCCGCAGCTATGACTTTTCAGCAATGGTGAGACCCATTGATGTGATTGTTGTCTGTAAAATTATATTTTCAGTCACTTTCATTAAATATTATTTTTATTGGGCAATTAAAAGTAAAAAATAAAAATAATAGTCAATTTTTTTAGATCAATTAGAATGTGATTTTTTAATGCTTAAGCTAACCTAAGATTTTAAGCTTTGTCGGATTAATTTTAAATTCACAAGATCCGATCTTCAGGATCATTATAGAGGTAAATTGCGAACCTCTGCCTTCAGTTGTGGCATCGGCAAATTATTGTGTGGATCGTAATCTATACAATTGTGTAGACCACAATCCAAAATGACATTGTTTTTATGTTAAAAAATTATTACTCCGTGTGAGTGTTTGAATAATGAACATTCTGGAGTAAGATAATGTATTTTATGAGTTAAAATAATGCACTTTATATATGTTAAAAGAGCAAATTTCACTTTTAGTCCTCGACTATTGTGGCATTGCCACATTTAGTTATATTCTTTTAATTTTGTCATATTACATCCCTAACTTTGAACAACTTTCACTTTTAGTACTCGACTATTGTGGCATTGCCACATTTAGTCCTATTCTTTTAATTTTGCCATATTACATTCATGACTTTCATATGGAAGGGGGTAGGTTCAAGCCTCTATGGAGGCGATGCTGACTCTTTGTGCTTCAATAGGTTGAGAAAGTAGTTATGAACAAATACTACATTGTAATAGCTAGAGTCAGTAGTACTCAAAAAAATATTAATTGTAATTATTATAAAAATAAATCCAACTAACCATGTTTAGCTTAATTACCATAATAATTATTAGGCAATTATACTAATATATGTGCAGTTATACTTTTATACCTATAAGTATATTTATTTTCACCATATTGCCTTTACTTTTTTCCTCTTTTTTTCTATATCTGAATGAATTAATTTTAATTATACTAATATACGTGTAAATATTAGCATAATTAACATAATAATTTATTTTGTTCTCATAGTATTATACTTTAAGTATTATATATATATATATATATATATATATATATATATATATATATATATATATATATAAAAAAAAAAAAA
>CM008343.1:36337230-36351389 GCA_002525835.2 Ipomoea batatas
ACCTTAATGGGCCTTCCCCCTTCCCCCTAAAAAAAAGTGAGTTAATATCGTGTGAGCTAATAGCCCACATATCAGATATTAAACTGATAAGAACAGATACTACACTTGATCTTAGCCAAAAGGCCGAGAAAGGTATGATTTGCAAGGGTGATAGCCTGCTTCTTTTGTAACCTCCCATATCCATTCACTTCCTCTATTAAAACGATGTGGGACAAATAATTGGTACAAATTAGCTTCACCTCTTTACTTCACAGATTCTTCAATGCCAACAGCTGCTATACTAATCTCATCTTACATTCCTACCCATCCCCTCAAGTTTATCTCCCTCCCTGGAAATAAAGCTTTTGGGTAACATCAAAATATTCGATATATTATTTAATTTTTTTCTGATTGTCTCTTTATTGGCAATAAATGAATGTGTTTTTTAAAATATAATTGAAATAAAACTTTTTTATCCTTGACACAACATTACAACAATGTTGTGTAAGTCATTCAACAGTGTGTTTGGTTCCTACTAAAAACAATAGATTAGAAAATATTAATATTACACGTGTTTTTGAATCTAATTATACAAATCATGAAAATTCAGTGATCTATTCAACGCACATATTGTTTCTTCTTCGAGTGCATGGTTTATCTTCTAGTAAATATTTACTTTTTTTCTGCATTATTTTCCTTCGTTCGGTGCATATTGTTCCTTCTTTGAGTATATGATTTATCTTCTAGTGAATATTTTTCTTTTTTTCTTTAGGTGTATTATTTTCCTTCGTTGGGTGCATTTGAACTTAAGTTGCATGAGTTTAAACACTTAGGTGTATAACTTTAAAATGTTATCTTTGCACTATAAGGTGCATAACTTTGAACTATAAGATACATAACTTTACACAGTAAGGTACATAACGTTACACAGTAAGGTACATAACTTTGCACTATAAGGTATATGTAGTTTAGCCTACAAATGCATACATTTTAATCTTTAGGTGCTTAAATTAAGATAACTTCGGAAAGCGTTTTTTTTCTTTAAATTAAGATAACTTATGATCTCATCCCAATTTTCACCTAGAAGTTCATTCGTACTTGAACCATTGTATAAAGAAATCTTAGAGTCCACTTTACTAATGTGGAGTCTAACATTGTGAGATTTTGTTCAATGCATTTCAGACATGAAAATAACACATCAAAAAATCCCCTCCTTTCAGTATATTGTGAAGTTTCATATATATGTGTGTGAGAGAGAGAGCCAACTCCCAATGAATTAGTTGGTCAAGACTAGGGACACAAACAATATTCACCCAAAGCGATTACAAACTTTACCATAAATAAAATAATATACTAAGAAAAAAACAAAAAACAAAAAAAATAAACACCTTCTATGAAGCATATTACATAAATATGTTCATTTGAGTGAAAGAGGAGCACATTAAAACAAATTCTACAAATATACCCAGAATAAAAACAAGTGATTTTGTAAAATTTTAAAAAGGTAAATACGGAGTAGTATATATAGATCAAAAAAAATTCGATATCAAATAAAATTCATTTTATTCACTAATTAACATGAACATGTCACTTCATTAAAAATAATATATTCATTAATTAAATACGAAAGTTAAATATTATAAATATTTGTCTTAGTAAAATCACCCTTCTAAAAATAATAACAAATTATACTGTAAAACGTTATCCTCAAAGGTGAACTAATAATAAATTCTACTTTAGTATATTTAAGGTAGAAATATTCTATTTTAATATCATATTTAATACGGCGTATAAAATTTTTATTACCTAAAAAAACAAAACACACGGTTACTACACAGATCATTACACAAAACAGCTGCGCTACCGCTAAAATAACCACTAGTACAAAATAAAGCGGTCATTCCACTGACTAAACAAAATGGGCTTAAAAACCTTAAACTGGGCTTAGAGGGGTGCGCCTGGCCAAGGCAATAGTGCAACGCCAAGGCGACGCTCGAAGGCCCAGACAGCAAGCTGCCTTAATGGGCCTTCCCCCTAAAAAAAATGAGTTAATATCGTGTGGGCTAATAGCCCACGTATCAGATATTAAACTGATAAGAACAGATACTACACTTGATCTTAGCCAAAAGGCCGAGAAAGGTATGATTTGAAAGGGTGATAGACTTCTTCTTTTATAGCCTCCCATATCCATTCACTCCCTCTATTAAAACGATGTGGGACAAAAAATTGCTACCAATTAGCTTCACCTCTACTTCACAGATTCTTCGATGCCAACAGCTGCTCTACTAATCTCATCTTACATTCCTACTCATCCCCATCCCCTGAAGTTTATCTCCCTCCCTGAAAATAAAGATGTTGGTTAACATCAAAATATTCGATATATTACTTAAATTTTTTTCTTTTAAGAAATCATGTAACGTATGATTGTCTCTTTATTGGCAATAAATGAATGTGTTTTTTAAAATATAATTGAAATATAACTTTTTATCCTTGACACAACAATGTTGTGTAACTCATTCAACAATGTGTTTGGTTCCTACTAAAAATAATAGATAAAAAAATATTAATATTACACATGTTTTTTGTTCAATTGAATCTACTTATAAAACTCATGAAAATTCATTAATCTATTCAACTTGCATTCCTATATATATTGAATCTAATTATACAAATTATGAAAATTCATTAATCTATTCAACGTGCATTCCTATATATACACTAGAGATTAGATGCGAAGGATGTTTTACGTGAAAAATTGGGTTAAATCTCAATCATTGATTTCGTCTGGATCTAACGTCTAGAATGAATGTAAATTTTTTTAAAAAGATTATGGTAAATTAGTGTAAGTTTAGGTTTTTTTTTTCTTCTTTAAATGCATTATTTTCCTTCTTTGGGTACATATTGTTCATTCTTTGGGCGCATATTGTTCCTTTTTCAAGTGCATGGTTCATCTTCTAATGAATATTCTTTTTTTAGGGGCATTATCTTCCATCTTTGGGCACATATTGGCCCTGTTTGGTAAATAATTAGTCTATCAGTCAATTTTGGCTTATTTGACCACTATTAGTTGTTTGACTTGGTTAACAAATCAATATAAATGTTTTGTTAATAAGCTTTTTATAACTCCAAAATACTAAAATTGAAAATGCTACTCAAAGTAACCTTTTCAATTAGCTTTTTAAGAAAATAAATTATACAAAACAGCTATCAACTAATAGCTAATTTATCAAACAACTTTCTACAATCAGTTAATGTTATCAACTAATCATAGATTCTAACCTAATCCTTCAGTAGGTGCATATTGTCCTTTGAGTGCATGATTTATCTAGTAAATAATTACTTTTTTCTTTGGGTGCATTATTTTCTTTCGTTGGGTGTATATTGTTCCTTCTTTGAATATATGGTTTATCTTCTAGTGAATATTTACTTTCTTCTTTGGGTGCATTACTATAGAACTTAAGGTGCATAAGTTTAGACATTGTGTGCATAACTTTAATATGTTATCTTTGCACTATAAGGTGCATAACTTTGGATTAACGAGGTGTGAGTAGTGAATAAACCCTCGCCCTGTGACCCTAGCCGGCAAAATACCACAGGAGGTAAACCAGCCTAGGTTACCCATAGCTGACTGACTCAACCAAGGGCTTGAGGTTCGAACCCACAACATCTTGGCTACAGGTGTAACTCTCTTACCACTTGGGCTGCCCTTACGGGCTAAGATACATAACTTTGCATTGTAAGGTAGGGCATATAATTTAGCTTACGAGTACATACATTTTATTCTTTATGTGCTTAAATGAATATAACTCCAAGAACCACGTATTTTATTTTTCTTCATTTTGAACCGTTGATCTAGAATAGATCAATCGGCTCATATCTCACCCCATTTTTCACTTACGAATTCCTTCGCACGTGAACCATCCCCTATATATATAAAGAAATTGTTGGGAATATTTGTTATTAGGTTTTGATGATACCAAAAATGTGTTAGAATTTATTTGTAATAATTAGTCTCCAAAAGAAGAAAATGAAGAAACATCTAGTTCAGTAAACTGCTACAGTGATCTTGTATAGTGTCTGCTACAGTACTATTGCTACAGTGACTTCGAGAGTTTGAGAAGTCAAGAGGTTCGAGGTCNAAATTAGTTATATTATAATAAATATTATTATGTTATATATTTTTTATATTTTAAATAAAAGAATAAAATTATATAATTATATATTTCTACTCATTTTCCACTCATTTTCTAGAAAATGAACCAAACACTTAAAGACAGTTTTCCAGAGTACATCCAAACACGGAAAATGAACTCATTTTCCGGAAAATAACTCATTTTCCAGCAAATATTTTCCAGAAGTCATTTTTCTGCGTTCCAAACACACCCTAAGATGAGGTGGAAGAGAGAAGTGGAAGAAAGAGAAAAATGGAGTTGCACTGCAAATCAGGGGTTTTTGCAGCTTTACTGGAACCCACCTGCAGAGGAGAGAGGCACCTCACTGTGCGTGAGGCACCACTCTCGCACCCAGACAGGCGCGCAAATTTTTAATTGTTTTTAATAGTTTTTGTTTTTTTTTCTCCATCTCATTTTATCTTTCCTAATCACACATGCAAAATTTCCAAAAAAAAACCTCACACTATTGAGGAGGACCTTAAATTAATAGAAATACTGACACTTATATATAAAGAGGGAAAATGGCATTTTATATCAAGTTATGGAGGGATTGGAGGCATGCTCCGAGGATGAGGTAGGCAATGGCATAGTGGATTCGTGGGAACATGCATGTTGTACCCTTCACGTGGTCAAGGCAAAATGCATGGCCATTATGAAAGATCTTGAGTGGGCTTGGGAGAAAGGTTTTAGGGATGTCGAGATTCGAAGCGACTTGAAGGAAGTAGTAAATTGCACGAGATGGCCAGACAGGCCACTATGCCCCATTGTGAATCATTGCATAAATTGGATTGCACGTGATTGGAATGTGACGATAAACATGTGTTTATGGATCAGGATGCTGCAACGGGCATTTTGGAAAGCTTCGCGAAAACGACAAGGGATGAACTAGCAAGAATTTGATTCTTCATGAGACGAAATTACTCAAGTGTTTAAGGATGACTAGATGGGAGTCCCAAACACAAGATGGACTATTATTGTGGGCTACTCATAAAATGGCTTGTAAATTGTGATGAACCCCTCCATTTGATTTAAAAAAAAAGGTTTTTTCCAATATTGGTATTTTATTCAATTTATTCATGAATAAGTTTGATATAAGACTGTCTTATTGTGAAACGTATAATACTTTTTAGATAAAATATACTTTCTTTTGATCGTATAGAAAAATATTACATTTTTTAAAAGGTATTACAAATTTCACGTGAGACGTTCTCACACATTTTTTTTTACAATGTTCAAAGTTGGGACTTTGTAAACATTTAAATGCCAATATTGTTAAGTTTAGATATTATATTATTTCTTTAGTTTGGATGATACCAAACATATAATGATACCATTTCTTTATTTGATATGCTAGCACCTATGCATACTAAGAATGCGCTATGCTAAAAAGTTTTAGATGAAATTTTCTAAGAATAACATTTACATCTTCAAAAAAAAATAAAAAATAAAAACATTACAAACACAAAGTGGATTAAATCTAGATTAGTCACATTAATGAGAATATCATATGCCTTATGAAAGGAAAAAGCATAATTCAAACAAATATCAATTCTAATAATCTAATAAAATATGTGTGTACAATTATATTATTATTAAAGGAAATGCTACAATGTCCTAACAAAAATACATCATGATCAAAAATAAAAAGTATTACTCCGCACATTTTAATCACTTGAACGATTTATAAAAAAATTAAAAGAGTTAATACCCAAAATTGTCTATCAAATATGTATCCACATTTGTCCTCTAAATTATTAATGTATCAGTATTTGTCCCCTCAATTATTTTAAAAGTGATGATTTCTTCCCAAATATGTTAAATGAACTTTTGAATTGTTAAAAATAAGGACAAAATAACTATTTCAAGTAACATTTTTTCTCAAACAAATTATTGTTTATATGCGAGAATTAGAATAAACGTAAATAAAAAAAGAATAAATACCATTTGAAATTATTAAAATTATAATTTTAAATTAATGATAGCTATATAATTAAGATTTTTTTTGAAGGATATAGAATTAAAACTTAAACACAAATAATTCATTATTGCTAATTTGTGTTTAAGTTTTAATTTTGTTACTAGTACTTGCTTAAAATTATAATTATAATATTTATAAAAATGTTCATTATTTTTCTCATTCATTCTAATTTTCACATATAAATAATAATTTGTTGGAGAAGTAAAGTGACTTAAAATACCTATTTTGTCATTATTTTTTAACAATCCAAAAGTCTTTTAACGGATATTTGAAAAATCGTCACTTTTAAAATAATGGAGGGAAAAATGTAAATGCATGTATAACTTATTGAAAAACGTGTTATAAGAATATAATCAAGAAAAAATGTGTCACTTTCTCAATAATATATTTATATCCACATATCCACTTGAAATATTTTTGTGTTAATTAACATTAAAAAGGTAACATACTAAATATATACTGTACAAATGAATGTGACGTATTAATTAAGAAACAAATTATTGGGATATTTTATATATTATTTTAACTAATTCAAAAAAAACTAGCAAGATTTATTACCATAAATCCATAATATAGTTTGAGTCTTTTGACATTTCCATAAGCAAACTAGATAAGGGGTTTTAGTGTAAAGATTAAAAATTCCAGGGGCTCAAGTGAAATTATCCACTAAACCCGGAAGGGCCCAAAGCAAAAAGAAACAGAGAAATGAGTGAATGAGTAAACGACAATTAAATTTGAAATTTGTTTGACTGTGTGGAACTGTGGAAGTTCCACTAAGATTGCTGAAATTCTATCTCCCTCTCTCTCTCTCTCCTCTTCCCGAAATGGCTAAATACTAATCGCTACTAATACGGATGTGTATACATATACATATCTTCCGGTGCAAGCTATTCTTCAAGTCTCTCAAATGCGCGGATCTGTTTCGGTGAATGCGAAATCGGCGTTGGTTGGTGTTCTCGGAGGTTGACCACAACTTCTGAACCAAAGCCAAACGAAGTTGTCTGCCGGAGATCGGAGATGCTTGACGGTATTCTCGGCCGCGGTTTCAGCTCTAAATGGTTAGCTCTCTCTATCTCTGTCTCTCTGTGTTTTTAAGTGCTCATATTTGCGTATTGTATGCATATACGCGTGTATGCATTGACTGAATTTTTTGCAAACGAGAACAGTAAATCGCTGATAAAGGCCACTAGATCGCGAATTGAATTGGTGCGGCGGAGAGCGGAAGCGAGGCAGAGGTTTCTCAAGGAGGACCTTGCGAAATTGCTCGGTAATGGACTTGACATTAATGCCTATGGAAGGGTGAGTTTTCTTCTCTCTCTTTTTCCTTTCTTCTGCTTTTCAAATAATTTGAATTTATTTCGGCAATCTGCTACGTTTTCTACTATTAGTACTGAATAGTTTTCTCGATCTATTTGAAGACTACAAACTGTAATTATAATACTAACAGTGAAATTATGTAATTACGTATATATTATTTTAGAAAACCAATTTTTTTTGAGAGTGAACAGTCTTGAAAATACCATAGTAATTTTGTCATTTTTTTAAAAATACTTTGAACATACATATAATTACTCTGTATAATGCAAATAGAGGCATTTGGTGCCAAAAGAAAATGAAATTGAATAAGAAGCTTGCTGATCTTTACTTTCCAATGATAGATTATTGAATACAATGTTTTCTTTTGTTCAACTGTGATTTTATTTTCTTGCCTGGTTACATGTTGTTTTCTGGACATGGGTGGACAGACTGAAGAATTTATGGCTGGCCAAGGCCTCTTATCATGCTACGGTTTTATTGATTTATCTTGTGAGTACATATTGAAGCAGCTCCCAAACATGCAAAAACAAAGGTATAACTAATGAAACCATAATTGTGCCATAGCTAATAGTGATGCTGTTGTTTTGTTAAATCCTTGCTTGCACTGTCTTTTTTATACTGTTGGTACTTGGTAGCGTTCTAATGATCAAGGTCTATGAACCAGACAACATTTGTAGTCCTAATGTGCAATGACTAGTCAGTGCCATGTTTCTGAAGTGATTATGTTTAATCTTATTAAAAATTTAAACTGCATCTAAATTATTAAATTCATTTCCCAAATTTGATCTGTCAGTCTGTAACACAAAATTGTGAATTTTACTTGGTTGAACTAGTAGATTATATGAGGTTTTGAAGAACCATGACCAGTAGATGGCGATAGAAATGCAGTCTTCTGTACCTTAAATGAGTAGAAATCAGTTAGTCCAATGAAATCATTCCTGCGCATGATGACAAACACAATGAAAGTATCTAACATTGCCATTAACTAATCATAATTTTAACTCTGATGGATCTATTTGCTGAATGTGATTCCTAAGTATTTTTCATACTGTGCAAATAGTGCACCAGGGGAAAGTTGTTGGGATATATAGTACGATAAAATTTTCTTCATTTATTGTAATTGTGTTTTTTGATTGTTCAACTGTTGTGGCTTTTAGACACGCTGGAGCTAATTTTCTTCAGATTATACTGTATAAAATGATGGATGTGATGGTGTTTATTTTTAGTTGCACAAGTTAGTTTATTCAAGCATTTACAATTTGTATGATTGTATTCAGAAATCAATCTTTTGTAAAACATCAGATTTAGGATTGGTATTATTTCTGAAAGACCATTGAACAAAGACAATGACTTTTTAGTATCACAATTTTTTTTTTTCCAATTGTTTGTGTCCAGCTTTTGCCCTGAAGAATGCCGAGAGGCTGCGGCGTCCCTTATGTTTGCAGCGGCAAGATTCTCTGATTTGCCAGAATTACGTGATCTCAGGGATCTAATTCGGGAGAGATATGGAAGTGAAATAGAATGTTTTGTCAATCAGAAGGTAGTCTTTCAGTATATAAGTAACTCCACTATGCATATGATGGGCTGCCTTCCATAATTTGTTTCTTCTTCTTACTAGCTTCAGTCATTATTGCTAGTTTGTAGAGCAATTAGCTTCAAGAACAACTGCCATGGAGAAGAGAATCCAGCTACTGCAAGATATAGCCTCAGAATTTCAAATTAGATGGGATTCGGCTGGCTTTCAACAGAGGATGGCATCTGCAGAGGTATATCTTCCTGTGTCTGATATAAGAATTGGGTTGCTAGAAGAAAGGAAAAGGGCAAAGCAATAATCAGAATAAAGTTTTTCATACATCTCTATTGAAAATCCTCACACTATTTACATAAGAATTGGTATGCTAGAAAAAAGGAAAAGGGTACAGCAATATCCAAAATAAAGTTTTTCATGCATCTCTACNCATAAATAACAATTAAGCAATTTATCCATGATTAAATATTACATGTTTCCTTATAATTAACTATTCAACCGTAAATATTACAATTTCATTTAAAAGTGTTACTCCATATATTTTTCTTTAAAAGTATTACATTTTTCTATATAAGTAACAAACAATTTATTCATGATTAGTATTACATTTTTTAGCATAAGTATTACATTTCAATCATAACCCAACCCGTCTCACATACTAGGATCCATGCAACGGTTTAACATGAGACTCACTCTTGTATTTGTGGTTGCAAATGGTATATTTTGATAATCAATTTTTGTCCATTATCCACCTCTCACTTAATAGCATTCTCGATAGATGGTTTTTTGCACAAATTTTAAGATGCCAAGTAGGAGAGAAGGGGTGAGGGAATTTTTTTTTTTTTAAAAAAAAAAGTTTTCAGGCTAAAAAAACTATATTAACGCACCTAGCTAGGTGATGTTGTTGCACCTCACGCGACCAATTTTCATATTTGGTGAGGCCCACTTCAAAGACTAAAAACTAATTCTTGCAGGGAGATCTCATAAATCATCCTCTCTCTTCCCTTTTAGCTAAGATCTCCTCAAAAATCGTACAAAAATCACTATTGCGATTGCTCTTATCCACAACCCTTATCCCTTTATTTCCTCATTTCGTAGGCCATCTCATCTATAATAATGTGGGCTCATATTCTACACATCATCTAATATTTTATTCACTTCTCTATAATTAATAATTTCAAAATTTGATTTTAAATAAAAATAAATTTAAATAACAAAATAAAAATTTGAAATCAAATTTTAAATACCATATCGATTAATAAATTTTAATATAAAAATTTAAAAATAGAATAAAAATAAAAAAATAAAACAATAACAAAAAAATCAAGCCGTTGAAAAAACGCATTGGCTTTTGAAAAAAAATTAAAAAAAAAAAAAAAAACAAATTATACATAAAATAGAGGGTGGGCCTAGCTCTGTGTGCTATACTCTTGACAATACTTTCTCCGAAGAAACATAATTATCAAGTATAAAAATATTAGACTATATAAAAAAAATTAAAAATTATTGGGGCCTTGTGCCGTCGCCTTGGCCAATCGTAGACCGGACTGGGCTTGAAAATGACTATTATAAAATTCATTTTTAATTAATTCCTTTAACATTTTTTTCAACACATGTTCCTCCCTTCACAAGATATTCATGATGATATATAGTAACAAAAATAATGGAATACATATTTTTGAGCAATATTCATGGAGACTCATCAAGTTTGGTGAGTTGCAACCATACTTTCCTGCTGAGTTTTTTTTTATTTTTTTCTACAACATTTTATGTTTATGAGAGGGGAACTATTTTTATTTTATGTATTTATGTTTATTTTTATTTTTATTTTTATTTTTATTTTTATTTTTATTTTGTAACCTTAATGGAGGTTAGAAATTAAATGTGTAATCTTACTTAAAATTACGATCTCACATGATAATTAATGAGATATTTGGTACATCTATTATTTTATGACATTTAGTAGATGAAAATTTAAAAGTCAAGTCCGCACATTAATAACTTATTTCCAAAATAATGAGTGTTTGGATATTTTATAGAGTAAAAATTTAAATTTAACATTTGTAATCATTGGCCGGCTAGGTCAGAAAGTGATATTTATTCCGTACATATTATCGAGTAGTGATTGTAGATTTCTTTTTGTTACTAAAAAATAAAATATTATTTAAAGTACCTTATGTGATTAGATATAATTGCTAGACAAGAAAAAACCAATAAGCATAAGAAAATTGATTAGTACCCTTCTCTTAAAAGGTTGAATTCTCAATCTCAATGTCTCTCACACCTCAGCTCGACAGGGCATTTAAGAGATGTAAATTATGGCGACTCAATGGCTCAACAAATAGGCCAAATGTTGGTGCTCACAAGGGATCTACCTACTTTGGACATAGTCTCTACATCGCTGCTGGCGAGGTTCAAATATTGGTCTCTTCTCTAAAATATTGTCTACTCTTACATTTACCACTCACGAACTTGCATGTGTCACTCTCTAATGTGATAAGTTTTAATTTGTTTGATTTTCTTTTCTTCATTTATTACTTTATATATTAACCAATTAAAATTTGTCAAATCAAAGAATGACAAGTTTATGAATGATAAATATATATACACTAAGCATAATCCTAAAATAAATTACTCAAAAACAAATGTCATCATAGTGGGTGGAGCGTAAAGACGGGAGATGAACTGCGCTTCACGTCGGCTGTCCCATGACCGAACCGGGCCCAGCCCGATCTACTGTGGTATACTTGTATCCACCTTTGGAGCCCACTTCTTAGCTCCAACCTTTTCCCGGCCAAAATTTCAAACTTCCTAATTCTGAATTTCTGAAAGCAAAATTAAATAATAAATAAAGGGGTTTTAAAAAAAATAAATAAAGGAAAATCTTTTAATAAAGTCTTGTTCCATATATATCAATAATTATATTATAAATCCGAGTCTATCTTACAATGTGAACTCGCCACAATTTACATACTGAATGTTCACAATTCAAATTGTGAACATTCAATATTTAATTATGAACATTTAATATATATAAATTGTAAACATTCATTAGGTAAACTGTGTATTTTGGACTTGAATCCATATAATAATTTTTTCATATGAACCATATCCACTAAACTTCTGAAAATTCACGGCCATTACGAGTATCCCATGAGAGTCTTCAACGCCGAAGTTTTTGGTTCACGAACTAGTCTACCCTTAGTTTTCTCTACCCAATTCATTGTCCTTTTTATTTAATGTTATAATTTTTCAAACTCGGATTTTATTAAAACTAATAAGAATTTATTTATTGTAACATATAAAGTTAATTCATAAATGGTTCTGTAATTATTTTGAAGTATTAAAGTTAGTAGTCGATTTTCAGTTGAGTCTTTGATCATATTTCTATTAGCAAATTTATCCCTTTCATTAATTTTTAAATTAAATATAAAAAGAGATCTAAAACATACTGATCTAAAACATACTCTTAACATTTTCTTTTTTAGTAGTATACACATTTATTTTTCAAATTTAAATTAAAATATTAAACTTTCAAACAAAACCCTATTACACATACCCTACCACCAGACATCCATTCCCCACAAAGTTTGAATTTTTAACATTCCTCCTAACATTAATGGGTTTACATTTTTAACACCACTCATCACTCAAAACTTTAAATTTTTAACATTACTCTAAACATTTACTAAGTTACTATTTTAATACAAATTAACAGGACGATTAAATTATGTAATAAAAACCCATGACCGAAAACAGATAAAATATTTTGAACAACTTCCGAATTGACATTGTAACAAAGAAATAGTACTACTTAACACACAACCACTTCACAAATACAAAAGAAAGGCTGCTGGCCCAAAAGATAATACATTTGGGCCCTAATTAATAACTTTGAAACATTAGACTAGGATTGATAGGGTGCGCCAGGCCAAGGCTGTAGTGCAACGCCAAGGCGACGCTCGAAGGCCCAGACAGCAAGCTGCCTTAATGGGCCTTCCCCTTAAAAAAGTGAGTTAATATCGTGTGGGCTAATAACCCACGTATCAGATATTAAACTGATAAGAACAGATACTACACTTGATCTTAGCCAAAAGGCCGAGAAAGGTATGGTTTCAAATGGGGATAGCCTGCTTCCTTTATAACCTCCCATATCCATTCACTTCCTCTATTAGAACGATGTGGGACAAATAATTGCTACCAATTAGCTTCACCTCTTTACTTCACAGATTCTTCGATGCCAACAGCTGCTCAACTAATCTCATCTTACATTCCTACTCATCCCCATCCACTGAAGTTTATCTCCCTCCCTGGAAATAAAGCTTTTGGTTAACATCAAAATATTATTTAAAATTTTCTTTTAAAAAATCTTTAACATATGACTGTCTCTTTATTGGCAATAAATGAATGTGTTTTTAAAAATATAATTAAAATAAAAAATTGTATCCTTGACACAACAATGTTGTGCAAGTCATTCAACAATGTGTTTGGTTCCTACTAAAAACAATGATTAGAAAATATTAATATTACACGTGTTTTTGAATCTAATTATACAGATCATGAAAATTCATTGATCTATTCAACGTGCATATTGTTTTTTCTTCGAGTGCATGGTTTATCTTCTAGTAAATATTTACATTTTTTTTTGCATTATTTTCCTTCGTTCGGTGCATATTGTTTCTTCTTCGAGTATATGATTTATCTTCTAGTAAATATTTATTTTTTTCTTTAGGTTTATTATTTTCCTTCGTTGGGTGCATTACTAATTTACTATAGAACTTAAGTTGCATGAGTTTAAACACTTAGGTGTATAACTTTAAAATGTTATCTTTGCACTATAAGGTGTATAACTTTGAACTATAAGATACATAACTTTACACAGTAAGGTACATAACTTTGCACTATAAGGTATATATATAGTTTAGCCTACAAATGCATACATTTTAATCTTTAGGTGCTTAAATTAAGATAACTTCGGAAAGCGCTTTTTTCCTTAAATTAAGATAACTTATGATCTCATCCCATTTTTCACCTAGAAGTTCATTCGTACCTGAACCATTGTATAAAGAAATCTTAGAGTCCACTTTACTAACGTGAAGTCTAACATTCTGAGATTTTGTTCAATGCATTTCACACAAGAAAATAACACATCAAAAAGTCCCCTCCTTTTAGTATATTGTAAAGT
>CM008343.1:36351512-36362199 GCA_002525835.2 Ipomoea batatas
TGGTAAAGACTAGGGACACAAACAATATTCACCCAAAGCAATTACAATCTTTACCATAAATAAAATAATATACTAAGAAAAAAAAAACACCTTCTATGAAGGATATTACATAAATATGTTCATTTGAATGAAAGAGAGCACATTAAAAGAAATTCTACAAATATACCCAGAATAAAAACAAGTGATTTTGTAAAATTTTAAAAAGGTAAATACGGAGTAGTATATAGATAAAAAAAAATGCGATATCAAGTAAAATTCATTTTATTCACTAATTAACATGAACATGTCACTTCATTAAAAATAATATATTCATTAATTAAATAAGAAAGTTAAATATTATAAATATTTGTCTTAGTAAAATCACCCTTCTAAAAATAATAACAAATTATACTGTAAAACGTTGTCCTCAAAGGTGAACTAATAATAAATTCTTTTTTAGTATATTTAAGGTAGAAATTTTCTATTTTAATATCATATTTAATACGGCGTATAAAATTTTTATTATCTACAAGGCTTACAATTATTTACTATAAATTACCTAAAAAAACAAAACACACGGTTACTACACAGATCATTATACAAAACAGCTGCGCTACTGCTAAAATAACCACTAGTACAAAATCAAGCGGTCATTCCACTGACTAAACAAAATGGGCTTAAAAACCTTAAACTGGGCTTAGAGGGGTGCGCCTGGCCAAGGCAATAGTGCAACACCAAGGCGACACTCGAAGGCCCAGACAGCAAGCTGCCTTAATGGGCCTTTCCCCTAAAAAAAGTGAGTTAATATCGTGTGGGCTAATAGCCCACATATCAGATATTAAACTGATAAGAACAGATACTACACTTGATCTTAGCCAAAAGGCCGAGAAAGGTATGTTTGAAAGGGTGATAGCCTTCTTCTTTTATAGCCTCCCATATCCATTCACTCCCTCTATTAAAACGATGTGGGACAAAAAATTGCTACCAATTAGCTTCACCTCTACTTCACAGATTCTTCGATGCCAACAGCTGCTCTACTAATCTCATCTTACATTCCTACTCATCCCCATCCCTGAAGTTTATCTCCCTCCCTGGAAATAAAGATGTTGGTTAACATCAAAATATTCGATATATTACTTAAATTTTTTTCTTTTAAGAAATTATGTAACGTATAATTGTCTCTTTATTGACAATAATGAATGTGTTTTTTAAAATATAATTGAAATATACTACGTAACTTTTTATCCTTGACACAACAATGTTGTGTAACTCTTTCAACAATGTGTTTGGTTCCTACTGAAAATAATAGATTAAAAAAATATTAATATTACACATGTTTTTTGTTCAATTGAATCTACTTATACAAATCATGAAAATTCATTAATTTATTCAACTTGCTTTTTATCCTTGATACAACAATGTTGTGTAACTCATTCAACAATGTGTTTGGTTCCTACTAAAAATAATAGATTTAAAAAAATATTAATATTACACATTTTTTTGTTCAATTGAATCTACTTATAAAAATCATGAAAATTCATTAATCTATTCAACTTGCATTCCTATATATATTGAATCTAATTATACAAATCATGAAAATTCATTAATCTATTCAATGTACATTCCTATATATATTGAGTCTAATTATACAAATTATGAAAATTCATTAATCTATTCAACGTGCATTCCTATATATACACTAGAGATTAGATGCGAAGGATGTTTTACGTGAACAATTGGGTTAAATCTCAATCATTGATTTCGTCCGGATCTAACGTCTAGAATGAAGGAAAAATTTTTTTAAAAAGATTATGGTAAATTAGCGTAAGTTTAGTTTTTTTTTTTTTTTTCCTTTGAATGCATTATTTTCCTTCTTTGGTTCATTCTTTGGGCGCATATTGTTCCTTTTTCAAGTGCATGGTTCATCTTCTAATGAATATTTACTTTTTTTAGGGGCATTATCTTCCATCTTTGGGCACATATTGGCCATGTTTGGTAAATAATTAGCCTATCAGTCAATTTTGACTTATTTGACCACTATTAGCTGTTTGACTTGATTAAAAAATCAATATAAATGTTTTGTTAATAAGCTTTTTATAACTTCAAAATACTAAAATTGAAAAGGCTACTCAAAGCAACCTTTTCAATTAGCTTTTTGAAAAAATAAATTATACCAAACTGACCGGCTCAAGCCCAAGGGCTTGAGGTTCAAACCCGCGACCTCTCGGCTGCAAGTGTAACTCTCTTACCACTTGGGTTGCCCTTACGAGCTAAGATATATAACTTTGCATTGTAAGGTAGGTGCATATAGTTTAGCCTACGAGTACATACATTTTATTCTTTATGTGCTTAAATGAATATAACTCCAAGAACCACGTATTTTTTTTCTTCATTTTGAACTGTTGATCTAGATTAGATCAATTGGCTCATATCTCACCCAATTTTTCACTTACAAATTCCTTCGCACGTGAACCATCCCCTATATATATAAAGAAATCTTATAGTCTACTTTACTAATACTGAGTCTAACATTCTGAGATTTTGTTCAATGCATTTCACACAAGAAAATAACACATCAAACAGTCCCCATCTTTCAGTATGTTGTGAAGTTTTTTTAGAGATAAATAAATAAATATATGTGTGTGTTTAAGCCAATCCTCAACGAGTTAGTCGGTCAAGACTAGGGTCATAAGCAAGCTTCACCCAAAGCAATTACAAACTTTATCGTAAATAAAATAATGTTTATAAAAAATAAAAATAAAACCACCTTCAATGGAAGCATATTACATCAATATGCTCATTTGAGTGAAAGAGGAGCATATTAAAGAAATTCTAAAAATGTACCCAGAATAAAAAGAACTGATTTTGTAATTCTAAAATTTAAAAAGGTAATAGTACATAGATCAAAACAATTTCAATATCAAATAGAATTCATTTTATTCACTAATTAACATGAACAGGTTGGTGTCACTAGTGCTAAAAAATAATATACTTATTAATTAAATATAAATCATATATTATCAGGTTAGATATTAAAAATATTTTTGTCAAAGTAAAATCACCCTTCTAAAAATAATAACAAACTATACTGTAAAACGTTGTCCTCAAAGGTGAACAACTAATAATAAATTCTATTTTAGTATAGTAAAGGTAGAAATTTTCTATTTTAATCATATTTAATACGGAACATCAAATTAAATGATTTTAAGTGATACGTAAAATTAAGTTACAGTATATAACCTACTTACATTATCATATTTCTATTATCTTATTTTTCGAATTAAAATTTTAAAATAGTATCTTTCAAACAAAATCCTATTAAACATACCCTACCAGACATCTATTCCCCACAAAGTCTGAATTGCTAACATTCCTCCTAACGTTGTTTAAATTTTTAACACCACTCATTGCTGAAAACTTTAAATTTTTAACATTAATCTAAACATTTACTAAGTAATATTTTTAATAAAAATTAACTTGAGTATTAAATTATGTAATAAAAATCTATAACTAAAAACTAACAAAAATTTTTTTAAAAGGAAACTAATAATATATTTTAAACAACTTCCGAATTGACATTGCAACAAAGAAATATTAAGCAACCACTTCACAGATACAAAAAAAGGCTGCTGGCCCATAAGAATATACATTTGGGCCTTAAACAATAAATTTGAAAATTAGACTGGGATTGATAGGGTGCGCCAGGCCGAGGCAATAGTGCAACGCCAAGGCGACGCTCGAAAGCCCAGACAGCAAGCTGCCTTAATGGGCCTTCCCCCTAAAAAAAGTGAGTTAATATCGTGTGGGCTAATAGCCCACATATCAGATATTAAACTGATAAGAACAGATACTACACTTGATCTTAGCCAAAAGGCCGAGAAAGGTATGCTTTTCTTGGTGAACAGCCCGCTTGATTTATAACCTCTGAAACGCATTCACTTCCTCTATTAAATCGATGTGGGACAAGAAATAGCTACCCTATAAGTTATAACAGCACAGCTGCTCGCCTGCTCTGCAAGTCTGATCTTATCCGACCCCATTCCCCAAATTTTATTTCCAGTTTCTAAATTTTATCTCGGTCCTAGTGGCTCCCGCTCTCATCTTTTGTGGTCTAATGAAATCTGCAAAACTATATGCAACTTCCAATCTCCAGAACCTTGTAATTTGTAAACACAGACAATGCAGTCTGTTATATTGGAGTTTTGTTTAAAGTAATGATGGCGACACTTTTCAGATTATTAGGTTAGAATTCTTATATGTATAAAACTCTCAAAACATTAAGAACTTTNGTTGTTAAGTAGGTGAGGTATGATTTTTGTATATAAAAATTACAGATTTACGAGTTATTACGAAAGATTAAAAGAATAAAGTTTTACGTAATGCAGACCACGCTATGAATTTTTATAATCAAAGGAAACAAAAGTATATCTCTAGCTCACAAAACAAATGGAAGTGTATAAAAAAAAATAGGCAATTAAAGTTTAAACGGTCTTCACCTTTCACGAAGTATGTGCGCACGGGAGGGGGGTCCAGGGGATATTGTGAATATGATCAAATATTGATTCTGCTTTGGAGTATTAAAGGAAAATTGCAGTTTTTTTTTTTTTAATACTACTATCTGTGAAGTACAAAGAGTCAATATCGTCTTCATTGAGGCCCGAATCCACCTTTTTCATATGAGAGTGCAATCGGGTGCCACTAGACCACAAGGTCTTGGCTAAAATTGCAGTTTAATTGTTCTGGAAGTTATAAATTTAGTTTATCTCTTCTCAATTTTTATAAATGTAATAATTTAATTGTTAAATAAGTTATAAATTCAATCTCTCAATTAATTGAAATCTCAAACTTCATTTGTATTTATGATTTTGTAATAAATATGTTTTCATAAAGATGTCATTTATTTAAAATGATAAGGATAAAAGATGAAAAAAATTAGGAAGCTACTAATTTATTTTGAAAACATTACCAAACAGAGCTTATAGTTTATTAGTAGCTTAATATAAGCTATAAGTTCTGCCAAACTGAACCACAAACGAAGCTTGACGTCTGAATTAATTAGAGGCCTAAATTTATAATTTATAAACAATTGAGGGATTAAGGTGTAATTTTTTCAATATTAAATATGCTTATTCAGTTATTTGCCAGGATTAGTTGCTTTTAGAGGTTTAGTCACCCTAAGTATCTATTATAGTTTATTATTAAAGAAAAAGAGTGAAAGAAATAGAGAGAATGCAAGCATCATTTTCCACATAATTAAAGAGCTGTCTTGATTGTTGTTTGAATTATATACTAAGATGATGAGAGGTCCACTTTTTAGTGGATAATCTTGAATAGCCACTCCTAAACTATGAGATGCTACCAAACCCTAATTTCAAAACTTCCCACCCTTAAACAAGCTAGGGACCACTCGTGGGCCCCACATAAATTATTAGTAGGATCATAATCATTCTTTCAAAATTTGGTCACATTCCAGTGCAAACTCAATCAAGTGCTCAACATCTTGTAGGATCAAAACTATTGATTAATAATGTTTCCTGCACCATCTCAATATTCTACTTTCATATTTACTGTTACATCGACAGGTAAGTTAATGAATTTTATATGCAACTCATTATTTTAGCGTTATATTAATGGATTGGTATTCATCATTTTCAAGTAGAGAGTTAATTTTAAAAAAAATTGTTTAATAAATGAAAAAACATTTTAAATTTAAGTATTAGTCCATAATTTCTGACATAGTAGATAAGATATCGTATCATTAAACTACCAATCTTTATAGCATACCACATAATATGCAAGTCAATTATGTGTTACATACGTTGTTGAAGTGTATTAAAAAATTAGAGAGAAATATATTAGTTTATAATGCTATATAGATAGGCAATGATCTCCGGGTGGTTCACAACCCAACTGCTACCCTTGTGAATAAATGTAAAATAATGCTTGATAGTAGGGATTTGGGTATCCCTGTGTTGCATATCTACTACGAATAGAACCAAGTGGTAGACTCATTGGCGAAGATGGCTAGCACGATGGATAGAGGTCTCCATTTCTTCATGAGCCCTACTTGAGAAGTTTTGAAGGTGTATCATGACGATGCGATGGGCATCTTGCATGGTTGCTAGGCGTGATTGTGTCCCTAACCCTGCGTTACCTCTGTCATCTCTTTTTTTTTTTCCTTTATTTTTTCACTGACCCTCAACCATTAATATATCAAATGAATTGATCAGATTAGTCATTACTATTTACCAGAGAGCCTATTCTAATTCTCCAATATATATACTATTTACCAGAGAGCCTATTCTAATTCTCCAATATATATACTATTTACCGGAGAGCCTATTCAATTTTAGAATTATTAACTATTGCAAACTTGAAAATTTAGTAATGGTAAGATATAGCCTTTGATTTTTCAAGATGGAGGGTGTGGATGTATCAATACTTTTTATGTTGAATTATTACTATCAATTTCTTATAGCTGTATGTGTCTATGAGTGCTTGAAATTATCAAAATTTTACATTAAGGTGACCCCTCACAAAACAATAAATGCGTTTGTCATTTGACTGGCAAATTTCAAGTAGCTTTATCTTTTTTTAAAATAAGAAAATGTGAAAAATGGCTTGAATGGCATGAAATAACACGTCAACAAAGATCTTTATTGTATGTACGTAACATGCCTACTAAGTTTCTAATTAACAAGAGCGATATTTACGTTAAATTATTATTATCAATCTCTTCTAGCCGTATGGGTATGTGAGTACTTAAAATTAAATTATTAAAACCGTGACAAGCAATGCAACAACATTAAAGCAATTCCTCACAAAAAATGAAAAGATTTATTATTTGATTGAAAAATTTCAAGCAGCCTTATCTTTCTAAAACAAGAAAATGTTGGAAATGACTTGAATGAAATGAAATAATCCGTCAACAAACATCTTTATCATATGTACGTAACATAACTTATAAACTTTCAATAAACAAAAGCAGTATGTATTTACTTTAAATTATTATTATCAATCTCTTCTAGTCGTGTATGGCATCTTACGACAACATTAAAGCTAACCCGCCCTCACAAAACAATGAAACGGATTTATGATTTGATTGCCAAATGTCAAGCAGCCCTAAAATAAGAAATTGTTGGACATGACTAGACAAACGTATGTATCGCATGTTGTCCATTTCCTTCGATTTTTAATCCCACTCACTGGTGGCTGCACCTAACCAACCACCTGCGACAAAATTGTACAATCTTTGAAGAGCTGTCTACCTCTCCTTTCAACTTTACATCTATCCTAAGGTTCAATGCACTCAAAACTTTGGGGTAGCTAGTGAAAGGGACTACACCTTCAATTTCAATGTGGCAAACAAAATACTGAATCTCCTCTAGCCTGTTTGGTAAATAGTGATTGGATTAATGAGTTTGACTAGCTGATATATTTAGTAAACTAAATGATAGTTGATAGCTTATTACATGCAAAATGACTTTCTCAAAAAGTTTATCGGATGAATTTTAGTGTTTTGGAACAATAAATTATTACAAAAAAACTAATTAATCAAACACTTATATTGATTGTTTAACCAAGTCAAACAACTAATAATGGTCAAATAAGTCAAAATTGACTAATAAGCTAACTATGTTACCAAATAGGGTAGAAGTGTGAAATTCGGTGAAAACTACCACCCAAAAAAAGTGATGTACTTTATACATTTTGAACTATATTTGATTGATTAAAAAAGTTAAGAGACTGCACCCCAAAATTGGCTAACCCTAATTCTCTCAAAGCCTCTCTATCTGCCTCACTGCACGAAATCTTGATTCTTCATCTAGTGGCCTCGGGCCTCTGGCCGAAGCTTTGAGCCTTTGACGAAGCTTCGTTTCTTGGCCAGTAGTCTCCTATTTTCTTTTATTTCTTGTTTTTTAGTTTCATAATAAATTCCACTGCCGAATTAGCCATCAACCATTCAAGGATGTTGCGATAGTTCCAAAGATCTAAAGTTTATGGATTTTGTTAGATCTGGATAAAGAGGTGGTTTGGTTCTAATGGATCCACAAAATAAAGTTTAAAAGGTGGTGTACTATTGTTTCTCTTTTCTTTTGTGTTCTGTTTTTGCTATGTCTTTCTCTCGTTTGTGTGACGAGTTTGTTTTCCTCTCGTTTCTTTTGGCGAGTTTTTTTTCATAAGTGTGAATCATATAAGTTGGTCATGGAGTATTTGAACTTCATCTTGGGTGACAAATATGACAATGAAAAAGAGCATCTGCAGCTTAGCTCGATGGATATATTGTCAATGAACGACATATGGAAAGCATATACTCAGGTGGTGTGCAAGACTTTTCAACCAAAGTTAGCCTTAATTACGTTTGATCGATTATTCAATGATATTAAAGAAGCTTTAAGTTCATCCAATGAATTCATCTTCAAATTTGTAAAACAGTCTGCGAATCAAGTTCTTTGTAGCATTGCTAAGAAAGTTGTTTCTATGTCTGACTGTAAAAAATGATATACCATTCCATCAATTCTATTTGTAATCGCTTCAGCTTATGATTAAATGAATGAGCTTCTTTATTATTTTTTTTTTTAAAAAAAAAAAAGTTAAGAGACCTCAAATTGATAGTTAATGTTAGCCTATCTTCGTTTGTATCTAGGGTGTTATGAGAAAATAGAGAATAAATCAGAAGTTACAAATATACACTCATAAAACTTTTTATACAAATGGAGTTTAACGTCACATATAGGACTGAATTTACAACTTCTTTAACAATTAATGACCAAATTTGTAAAAATTAAAGAAGGGGAGGGAGACTACACCTTTCCTGAGTAATTGGGTCGGGTTTCAGGGTTCGGATCAACCTCCCCCATCCTCTATCAGTTTTTTCCAGCAAATTATATTGTGGACCATGGATAAATATTCATTTTTAGTACACTGATGTTTCATTTTTTGTGTACGGAAAGTTCATTAAAAATGAACATTTAATGTAGTAGTAGAAATGAACCTTTTGTTAGTGGCCCACGATTGGATTTTTACCCCGAAAAACCTATGACAAGTTGCATACTTGCATATATAGGGCCTTGTTGTAACTTCTGTAAACCAAGAAATCATGAGGAAGATGGATTTTCAACATGTTTTACTGTAAACAATTCCCTCAACTGGTATTTGATGTTTCCATATACAACGGTGTGGAAATGCAAGCAAAGGTTTATCCCTAACTCAAACTAGGGATTTGAAACTGGTAAAACTTACAAGATTCGCGTGGTTGAGGATATCTTCAACAATGTTCAGATTACTCTTTTAAGCGCTTGCCTAATCAAGGCTGGTGATGGTGACGTTAATTTTGATGCCTTCATCTGCAATTAAAGATGTGGCGATCAAAGAAAGCCATGAATCTGTTAGTTAAGCAAAGTACTGGAAAAACGAAGAGTTCTAAGTTCTTTGTGGTGTTGCAATAGGGAGCTGAAATGAAGAACATCGGTCATGTTTACTTCAGGAAACTGTTTTCTGTTTTCTATTTTCTATTTTCTATTTTCTGCTTTCTGTTTAGAAAACTTGTTTACTAACTGTGCTAGTAAACATGTTTTCTATTTTCGATTCTCAAATTCTCCAGTTTTCACAATGGAAAACCGTGCTAGTAAACATGTTTTCTGTTTTCGATTCTCAAATTCTCCAGTTTGAAATGACATGACATACCTTACATTTAACACTCACTGATAGAGTCCCGTCATCACTATTAGAAGATTGGATAGTTTCGCAGTCCAGATGTAGATTGTTCAATGCCTGTATGATTTTAATCAACACGCCCTCGCTCCACTGGCACCCTATCTCAATCGTAACATCCTCATCAGTAACACTAACAGCTACTTCACGAGCTGAGCCATTTTTCGCGGTACTCTTGGAGGCTCCTTCTGTTTCGCTGGCCTTCCTCTTTTTAGAGGATGGTTTCTTGTTGTTGTCAATTATGTTCGTGCCACAGTTATCTGATGTCCTCTCGGCATCATCACAGTCCTTACAGTTTCTCCCCATTCTTGCATTGAGCTCGAATCCTTCCTTCTGAGACTCGGCCTCCCAGACTCGTGTTTTGAGATTCTTGAGGTATTCAATTGTCTCGTCGAGGATAGATACTTTGTCAACCTGTGTAAAAAGAGACAAATATGCGTTTTCAATGTGTGCACTCGGCTCGAGCTAGATAGTTCTTACAATACGAGTTTACTCACCTTGCCACTACTGGGGATCAATGATGAAAGAATCATGAATCTTTCGTTTATTTTTTCTCTACGTCTTCTCTCTGATACCACACGGCTCCTATCACTTTCATCTGCTTCTAGTTTACAGGGGTCGTTCTTCCCATCGCCCTCTTTCCTAGTGTCGGGGATGCATACCATTCTTGCCACTCCCGAGAGAACCTTCTTTAGTAATCTTTGTGAAGTCTCAATCCTCAGCGTTTGAGTGTTGGAAGATATTTCCTTCTTCCAACCAACAAAACTCGATTCTCTATTGCCATTCCTAAAATACGGTCCTAAAATAAACTGATGAGAGCTTTTCAGAACACTCGAAAGAATGCTTTGGTAATGAACATCGTGTCCTTGCCCGCGGTTATCCAAGGGAGCCAAACTTTCCTGATTGCATTCTTGATTTTCTGGCGGGGAATGGTTAACCATCTCTTCATCATTTAAAAAATCAGAAACCTTTTCGGGGTTTTCATAGTTCTGGG
>CM008343.1:36368481-36380056 GCA_002525835.2 Ipomoea batatas
TTTTAGCTTCCTGAACTGAAACACAACTTTGGGCAACCACCAAACACCCAAATGATTAGCCTATTGGGTAGATACAGAGCATATCCAACACACACACACACACAATAACAGAAGCAAAAGAAGAGTTGGATGCAAAAACTATGAAGAAGAAGACAAAGGTGCAGGTAGCTGGTTGTGGCTGCTGAATGGAGAAACAAGAAAAGAGAGCTAAGCTAATAAAAGACAAAAATAAATCACGATGGAGTCCAAGAAGACAAAGACCAAATTGATAGCATCCAATTTTATGAAAGCGGACCAAGAAAATGTCAAGTGGTTTGTGTGCAGATTAAGATTTCTTTTTCCCCCCAAAGGCCCCTAATAATTGATTTTTTTTTCCTGCACGTTTGTTTCGTTATCTTCACTGTACATATATAAAAGGACACTACTGTAGAAATATGAAATATGAACATATGATGCATTTTTGGGAAGGACAATAATACAAACAGTTTGACTGTTCACCATTTATTTAAATCTGGAATATATCAGTACTATGGTAAGGAATAAAATAATTCATATTATGATCTTATGAGTTGTTTGGTTAGATTTAGTTGTAATTCAATTACAACATAATTTTTTGGTCACTCAAATTATAGTGTTTGGTTGGGGAGAATTACAATTCCTTCTCTCCGTAGAATTAGAATTCTTGGAAAATTAGCCTTTTGCCCTTGATTATTATTATAATAATATAATATTATTATTATTACCCAAAGGCATTTTAGTTTTTATATCACTCTTTTTCTTCCAATACCCAATAATTTTATTCCTCATTAGTTCGTACCAAACAATGTAATTTGACTTCCTACTACCTTATTATTCTTTTTCTACCGAATTACAATTCCTTTTCCCTCAAATTCCTTCATTCCAACCATACCACCTGTTAAATTCAATGGTTTGTTTGATACACATCACCAGATCATGAAAGTTATTAGAATGAAAGATTATGTTTATAATAAGTGGTTGATGAAATTAAAGTGTTTAGTGAGTGATATATACTGATTATTTATTAAAAGGATATAAATAGACATTTATGATTTATGTATATATTTATTTTATTTTTGGTAGGGGAGGAGAATTGATGGTCTATGTGTGCTGTATATTCTATTTTATAGAATAATATTTATTTAATCTATTTTTCAGATAATTTATATGTAGAGGAGATAGGGATGAATTGAAGTAATGAACGATGATTTTAATGATAGATGGATAAAAGGTGTTGTAAAATAACATGAGCAAAATTAATTGTAGGTTAAGAGTTTATATATATACACACACACACACAAAACAACCCTTCGGGACATGGGTCACCACATAAGTTCTTCTAAAGCACCGACGCTATAAGTAAGGATGTTAACAAAGTGTGACGATGACAAAATACTTTTTCATCCTCCATCCCCGCCCTTGACTTTTTCCCCCACTCCCGGTCTCGGTCAGAAATGAAAAAAAATGCTCTCCATCCCCATTCCCATCCCCACAACTTTATCAAAAAAAAAAAAATACTTTTTTCAATGTTTTATTTATTCTTATTTTTAATTTGTAAAGAATTTTGAATTTATTACGACCTTAATTCTTTACCTTCAAATCTCCCTACTCTCACCAATTTTTTTAAAGCTCATCATCTATTGGTTAATGATCTCACATGTCCATATATATAGAGAGAGATAGAGAAAGAGACTCACATCATTTATTATATATGTTGGTTTGTAGATTATATATGGGTGCATGTGAATTAAAAGGATGCTGGTTATATTTAAATTAAATAATGTTTATTATTTATAAACTGACAATATTGTGCAGTTCTTGCTTTGAATTAAAATAAGTGAAACATGCATGATTTATGGTACCAACTGATTTTGGTTAGTGCGTGCATTATGATTTAAGGGTATGACACCTATTAACTACTAAATTATGTGTTCACATGAATCACAATCATTTCTTGGCATTGACAATTGCTAGGGGTTGACCCCTACCCTTCCACCGAATTAAACTTTAATCAAATAATAAATAATAATTTTTTAAAAATTGTTATAGTTGAACTTGACATGTTTTTAAGACCTCATTTATTCACATAATAAATAAATTATCAGGGACGGGAAATTTTTTAATTAATTAAAGTTTTCAGGGACGACAAATCGCCGGTCAAACTTTAATTAATTAAATTACGGAGTACTCCGTATTATTTTTGTTTAAATAATAGTCAAACTAGTATAATTCATAATATTTACGTAAAGATTTTAAATATTAAAATTTTAATCTTAGAATAGTTAAATCGTTATTAATTCTCAATAAGAATTAAAATGTCAAATATATTATTTAAACAATTTTCATACAAAATATAACGCATTCAATATTCAAATATAATACTGCAACAATAACAACAACAACAACAACAATCATAATAATAATAATAATTGATTTTCAAAAAGAATAATAAAATAATAATAATAATAATAATAATAATAATAATAATATTATTATTATTATTATTATTATTATTATATTTTAAAAATTAGGGATGGGACGGGGAGAGGAGGGGCATCCCCATCCCTGATGAGGAAGTGAAAACATTCTCCATCCCTGCTTATGATCCCTGAATTTGTTCTTCATCCCCGTTTCTGTTGAGGCAGGGATAGGAGGTCCCCATTAGAGACATGGAAACTTGACATCCCTAATCGCTAGTTTGTGGCCACCCTAATTAAAATATTATTTGTTTTCTTTTTCTTTTTCATATTTTCAATTCCCTTTCTTCAGCTTGACAAAAAGCTTTGTACAATTCTTACCACTAATGTTGCTCCCAGACACTCTTTGGACAAAACTCTAGTTAATAATAAAGTATTTTAGTTTGGTTATTCTTTATTCATTTTTTTTAATTTTATTCTCCAAAAACAATGTATCTCACTTGAAAAAAAAATATTAAAAAAAAAAACAGGTGTGAACGGCTGAAATAACAAAGCTGTTCATTTTCATTTTTAAAACGTTTTTGTACTTATTATTATTACTAGTTTTTTCTACGCGAAGACTTGTGCCCAATTTTTAAACCCAATTAGTAAATAATTTTGAAATAGATATAATGCATTTTTTTTTAGTTGTCGAAGTTTCATAGATATTCGAGTAAAATTTTTGTTGTGTATGTATTTGAAATTAATACAAGAAATTCAAATTCATTGTGATGAATATATTCCACTGTAATTTTAAGGGTACTCAACATTGTATTACAATATTTTTGTCTTTGAAAATGAATAAAATTTGTTTAAATATAGTCTTCTTTTTTTTTTTTTTAAGAAAAAATATAGTCTTCTTCTAATTAGAGATATATCCCTTATAAATTCATATTCATATACGGATATACATAATATTTGATTTCAACTATTTCAATTCAACAACTTCCACAGATTGATATCCAAAAATCTTGTCTCAATTCAACTGCAAATGCATTATGTTGCTGCTCATTTATAATATTAATATTTTTAAATAATAGTGTGTGTGCATGTGTGTATATGTATGTGTGTGTGTGTGTGTGTGTATATATATATATATATATATTATATTATTGAAATAAGAATTATAGAAATGATAAATTATTAAATATAACTATGGTAATATTTAATTAAAATATAAATGAATTCAAACTTACCATTGAAGAATGTAAGAAAACATATTGTGTATGCATGTGCATGGTAATTATAATGTGGAAAGATAACAGAAGTTATAACGGTAGGGATATTTCTGTCCAAAAAATTATATAGTACAACTTTTATAGCATAAGGTACAAAAAAAATTAACAGAAAAAACGGACATAAACCAGGGGTATAACTTGGATTGAGACTTATTATGTTTTTAGATTATTGGAAAAAGATGAAAATATTAGAATTTTTTTTTATTTGTCAATCTGTACATGTATAACATGTACGTGATTTTACCATTATTATCGTTTTGTCAACGGCAAAGTTATTGATGTAGATGATGATATGTTAC
Source organism: Ipomoea batatas (assembly GCA_002525835.2). Taxonomy (NCBI): domain Eukaryota; kingdom Viridiplantae; phylum Streptophyta; class Magnoliopsida; order Solanales; family Convolvulaceae; genus Ipomoea; species Ipomoea batatas. Next base: position 36,372,493 of record CM008343.1, read on the forward strand.
ATTGTTACCTACCGCCATTACATCAAAGGATTGAAGAGAAGAGGTAGCCGCCTCTCGTAATAGTTGACATTAAATTGGCCTCAATGCCTCCAGTGTGGATCATGGTCTACACATCGCTGTATAAGCTCTGTCGCTCTGATTGTCGAATAAAATTATAGTAGAATTAAAATGATATTTGTTTTCAAAAAAAAAATGATATTTTAATAGTGCTACTATAATGAAACTAGTATGTGGAAAATAAACTATAAAACAAAGCACATTATAGTCAAATGAAACTATAGTATAATTAAAATAATACTTTAATATTACTATAATGAAATTAATGTGCGTGAAAAATAAAATTAAAATTCAAAGTCATACAATAACATATATTGTCAAATAACCTGAAGTGCAATTAAAATAATACTTCAACATTATTATAATTAAACTAGTGTGTGTGGAAAATGAAACAAAAAAATAGAACTCAAACAATAATGTATATTATCAAATGAAACTATAGTAGAATTAAAATAATATTTTAATATTGTTATAATGAAACTACTATGGAGGGAAAATAAAACTAAAAAGCATAGCAATATTGTCAAATGAAACTAAAGTATAATTAAAATAATATATATTTTATGGTTCACGCGGCTACATAGATCATGGTCCACAGTGCCATGAGAACAGCTTATTGTGTATTTAACACTTTTTTTTTTAGAATTGTATTTAACACTTGTATACTTGTGTCTCCCCTAAACAAATATATTATCTTATAATCTCATCAAAGTTCATCAATAATCGAAATATTTTAATAAAGAAATATGAAGTCATTTTATTTATAATTAGAGCAAATTGCCATTTTGGTTCACTGACTATAGAGGTCTTCTTAATTGCAGTCCACGACTTTCAAAAGTGTTAATTGCATATCCTAACTATTTAATTTTTGTCAATTTTGGACACTCCGGCCAAATTGCCGGCCAAATCTCACCGGAATTTCCTAAACCCTAAAATAACAAGGGTATTTTGGTCATTTCACATTCTTGTTTTTTTCTCCGGCCACCTCCCCCTTTTCTGGCACTTTTCCGGCTTGGTTTTCCGAAGGCAAAGAACGGTTTGCTTAGCTCGACTTCAGATTTCCATTTTTGTCCTCGCCCCTATTCGACTCTAGAGAGAGAGAGAGAGAGTAGAGAGAGAAACAAAGAGAATCTCAATCTGGTGTTGAAAGGCCATGTGTCGTTGTTGATATTTTGGACTCGTAATCCTTGAATCCGAATCCGACATTATTTTTTTGATGAAGCAGACAACCCCTTCCAACACGATTTAGCTTTTTAATTTTTTTCTCGGATGAAGTGAGATTAATGTGCTATCAGCTTTGCTTCTCAAGAGGGGAATTGAGATTAACGTGCTATGAAGTGAGATTAACATGCTATGGAGTGAGATTAACGTGCCGGAAAAGTGCCAGAAAAGGGGAGGTGGCCGGAGAAGATTAACGTGCCGGAAAAGTGCCAGAAAAGGGGAGGTGGCCGGAGAAGAAGATAGGAATGTGAAATGACCAAAATACCCTTGTTATTTTAGGGTTTGGGAATCACCGGTGAGATTTGGCCGGCAATTTGGCCGGAGTGTCTAAAATTTACAAAAATTGAATAGTCAGGGTATGCAATTAACACTTTTGAAAGTCGTGGACTGCAATTAAGAAAACTCCTATAGTCAGTGGACCAAAATGACAATTTGCTCTTATAATTATTACAAACTTTTAACTTTACAATATTTATAAAATTTAGAAAAAAAATGTATATTAATTCCATCTGTTTGGGTTAATTGATGACTAAAAATTAAGCAAAAAAAAAGTTGTGAAACTCACTACCGTCTTTTTTTTTTTTTTTTCTCAATTCATTTTTCCTTACTTTTTGTCATATAGATGGATAAGTTTAGTTTACAATTTTTTTGCACGAGACATTGCTCTTGTATGATTCTCTCTCTATATATAGAGAGTTTGCGTTCGTGTAAGAATCAAGACTTTGATTATAAATTGTGAACTACTGTTAGAGTGTACACAATTTACTATAAATACACACAATTTACTCACAAGTTGGTATGCTCAGATGACGGTGAAGATCCTAGAATAAATTGTGTGTACTTATACAATGAGTTAATTCCATTTTTAGTCATAGATTTATATGTGACAGTCCACTTTTAGTTTTTTTTTATTAGAGCATCTACTTTTGGTCCTAGTATTATTGTGACATGACCATTTTTGGTCCTTTATCAACAAAACAGTTTAAATATCGTTAAATACAAGAACATTTCGGTATTCAATTATTGATGTTTACAACAACAAAAAAAACATAAAAAATATAGCGGTTCAACATACTTTGTATAAAAAAAATTAAAATGTCTTTGTATTTAACGATATTTCAACAATTTTGTTGATAGGGGACTAAAAATCGTCATGTCACAATAATACTAGGACCAAATGAGGATGATCTAATAAAAAATGGCTAAAAGTAGATTGCCACATATAAATCTAGGACGAAAAATGAAATTAACTCTTATACAATTATCATGTTCTTACCTAAGTCATGATTCTCATGTGATCCTCAATCTTTTAAAGTAATAATGTTATTTTATAATCTTAAAATTATTTCCTAATATTTGTCTCCGTACGTGAGTATAAATTGCTCATGAAATGCTCAACTTATCATGAGTTTAAAAAATAATTCACGTAGTAATTAAGGAAATTTCTACAAATATAGAAAAAGCATCCTGCCAAAATAGAAAGACATCATTCATTTTTACTTATAGTAATAGACACCTACAAGTCTACAACATATTTTCATTTTTCAACATTGCAAAACTTTTCATAACGACTAATTAAATACACACCAAATAAATAAAATATTATGTTAGAGACTTATACAATTACTACTCTATTAATCATTTTTTGACATGTCCATCTTTTTATTGATCGTGGGTAAAAATTCTTCGTTCCTAAAAGTTTTCCATAAAAACAGTATAAAAAAAATTATTTTCTAACAAGAATATGGACATAGACAGGGACTGAACGAGAAGTATACTTCCCGACACACTCGTTGTCATCCCTTAATTGGAACACAACATTCATCTTTTTATCATGCTCCTAAAGCAATCTACTAAATTATTTTAAACTATGTTGGGAAGGTAGTCTAATTTATCTTAGCCAATTAGGTCGTCTACCTAATTAATTAATCAAGTAATTAGTCAATTATGACTCACTCTTAGTCAAATAACCTACCTAACAATTGCCACGTGATTAGTTTTCGTTCACATGTGACTTGGTTGAGCTAATGTCATCGGTATATACGGAAGTAACTCAACCAAATTAGTTAGATTGTTAACTTAACTTGATAATTCAAAGATTATATGCTTAATTATTAAAGAGAGTAATTTATTAATTTTTTTTATTAAGTCGATAAACTTATAAATTTACTTTATCTTTTCCAATTGAAGGGGACCATATACCATTTCTCGATTAAAACACTTAAAAGTCATGTTGAATATCAATTTTGGTTATTTCACTTATTTGCAAGTTTCTTCATTTGATGCAATTCATTAGGAATACACATGACTATCTAAGATAGCAAAAAGTTTATTAGGCCTTCCCCAATAGTTAATTTTGACATAATTTTTGAGACAACAACAACAAAAATAAAAATAAAAATAAAAAAAAATATCTTATTGTTTTTAACAAATGAGAGTTTTGGTTTTTGGAGAAATTTTTCTACTAAACTATTGAGAAAGGCCTTACAAATCCAATTGTTGCACTATTCATAAATAATAATAATAATAATAATAATAATAATAATAATAATAATAAAACCCTAAAAAAATAAAATAATACTCAATCTATCCCATTTTATGGGTCTAGTTCAATTAACGAAGTTTGACTGAAGTTATTTTTAATCTAATTTTTCATAATATTAAGTTTAGTATTAGTACAAAATTTATATATTTAGAAACTACACTATAAATACTATTAAACACAAAAAAAATCAAATTTAAAAATAAGTAAAAATACTATAGAAAATAAACAAAGAATAAAAAGTTTATTTGACCCATGAATAATAAGTAAGACAGGTAAAATGAAAAAAAGAGAGAATATGGTAATATTAGTACAAGAATAGCGACAGTTATGCCATGGACTCGGTCAAAATACACAATTTATATACTGAATGTTCACAATTTATATATATTGAATGTTCACAATTTGTAAATTGTGAACATTAGTATATAAAATTGTGAATATTCAGTAGGTAAATTGTGAACATTTAATATATAAATTATAATTTTTTTTTACTCGGTCCACACAATAATTTGCCCAAGACTAGTCAACCATCTGCAAGAATAGTTGTTTCCTCAATGGGCCAATGGCCAGCATTACTACAATGATTGCATTAAGTACTGGTACACTACCTGTCCATCTCAAACCAGGATTTTAACTACTTCCTCTACACCAACTACCAGAACAAAGCCATGTAGAACTGGAGCAGTGTAAACATTTCACAATTTCACTAAATCATAAAAAACAAATCGAATCATGGAAAACGCGTGAGCCTGTTCACAGCTGTGTCTAGTGCATCTACGTTCCTCCGAAGGATTTTACTTCAAACTATCAAGGAAAACAACAGCACAAGAGAAAAGTTTTAAGAAATTACACAACAGACAGTTGTTGATGTTGTCGGTTGGTTGGAATTCAGGCATGAAGAATCATCAGAGCAGTAGAATAGAATGGGCCATCTTAAATGCTTTAATGAATGGTAAAATATGGTAGTGGGTGAGACCAATTCCGTGTGAGAACGATAAACAATGGACATATGCATATGCCTGAGTTATGACAGTATGCATACAACTGCACAACAGCATATTAAGGATTACATAAACTATGGCAATGAAGAAAAGGATACAGTTGTCCAGCAAGATTCTCAATTCCTTTCATTTCCTCGTTCAATCTGCAATAGGATCAGCGCCAAAAGTAAGCTAGACATATTTATAGGATAGCATATATTTAAATCATTTTAAATTGGATCTGATTATAGAGAATTTGATAAGAACATTTTTCACAACATCTACTATTGTATTTAATCTATAGTTAACATAATGCTGAAACTGCATAAACACGTACTGAACCTCACAAGCCACATTTTTGTTTACCTTCCTCTCTCTTTTTGTTTTTGTTTTTTTTTTTTTTTTGCCCTTAGAATTTTGGTTAAGGTGAAGAGTTACTACCTGAGGCTAGAATTTATATACCGATTCCCCTTGGTTGCTGCATCAAGAGCTGTGACATAAAATTGCACAAGTTAGATACAAGTCAGAGTAGTGTGACAATAGAATCAAATAATACAAATTGAACAATGTGTTATTTATGATTTATCAACTAAAGGGCTAAGTTGGATCCAACTCTTGTACCAAGTTGAAAGATGTGTTTCGTCTTAACTAAAAACTTACACTGATAGTTAGATTGCACATTTATTATTTGTATATATTATGTTTAACAATTCAGAAAAGGCTTCTAGAAAAAACAGGGATCAATATTTACACACAACGGTCATAAACTAGCAGACAAACTGATCATATAGCTAAGAACAACCACTAAGCATATGAAATCATAATGTGCATATAACAAAGAATATACAGATGTGTTTGCTATCAAATAAAAGCCGTGAAGTGCAACTCATAAATACCACATTCTTGAAGGCGGCCAGCTGCATCATTGAAACAGCTCATATGCTCGATTGAATTGCTAGTAGCCTACAAACACACACAAAAACGAAATCAAGCACATATATTTTTGAAAAGCTAATATTTTAAAATTTTCTTTGAAGTCAAAATAATCATCATAAGGTTAAGAATCCAAAAACGTGAAACCCCTCAGAGTAAGAACTAGTAGCATACAGCCAATATGAATATACGGTCTAGTTCTGGAACTGAACATAGTCTTTCCTCAAAAATAATGAGTCCAACCGGAAGAGATGTTGAGGCTGAGAGACTGCCAGCAGGGAAGCTTTTCTGGCTACGATGACTGATAGAAAGAAAACTATCTTTTTTTTTTTGTGACTACAATCTAACACTAACTATATTATTTGCTCAACATGAACCCGTGACCTTCCATTTAGAAGGTCAACACTGATGCCATCAGACCATAAGGTACTTGGCAAAGAAGACTATCTTTGCCATTCATGTGATTGCTAAGACTAACAACAACCTATGATCTCAATGAAAGATTTCATTTTGACAACAGAGTAACAAACAAAATAGCATTGGCCTTTATTCTGAACCTTGGTGAGCTCCTCTTTTAATTGTCTATATACAAGAGCTTTCAAAGTCATTTTGCAAGGAATAACCTCTCTTTTTTCTTCAAAGAAGCAGTTAAGTAAAACCTATTAAAATCACTGCCAAATTCTCTTTCCTTATCCAAACAATACACCTGAAACTCTTCAGAATTAGAATCTTTTGATTTCTAGCATATCTTCACATTATAACCCAATTTTCCTATCAAATTCACTTTCACCCACCAAATGATGTGTAGAAAGTTAAATCATCCACAAAATGCATCTTCTATCCGTCAAATTACATTCTTAATCCAAATTACCTAATCCTTTCCACTAATTCAGTCTTTAAAGGTGAATGGATGATGAATAAAAAGCTAAGAGTAAAAATTTAGTGAATTTCAGAGAGAGACCTCAGAGAGGGTCGTACGGAGGGAGGCGAAGAGGCTAGTGAAGCTCTGGGCGATGGCCATAGAGTCTCTCTCCACGACTTCGAGGGCTTTCAGCATCTCGTTCTTACCAAACGATGCCGTTCGCAGTTCCCCATTCCGATTCTCGGCATTGGCGGCACCTTCGACGTGAGAGTTCCCCGGCCGTTCGGATTGCTGATTATCATCACCGGCACCGGAGACTGTAGTATCCGACCTCTCTGATGAATCCATGTCTCCTTCCCCTCAAGTTTTCAGCTGTTAATCTTAACTATAATATAGCAAAATCTTTTTTGGTGAAAAGTTCCTGCCCAAAGAAAAGAGAAAACGCAGTCGTTTTGATTTAGGAAAAGTATTTAATGAATGTTCTTAAATATGGAAATGGTTGGCCGAAATGGTTCATGTCACTGAAATAATTAATGATCGGCAATTAAATATGGTAATGTTTAATTAGCCGCTTGGGATTTCCAATATTAAGATTGGTTTAACAAGTTCATCGTAAATCTACTTAACGATTGGTATACAAGCACTTCCTAAACCTACTTATAAATACATCTCTTTCTATCGGAGAGAAAGACTACAACTATAATACATCATATTGCTTCCCAAAAACACAGAAAAACATGGGTGACATCTCTCCAATGAATACAAGAAGAGCAATATGGGTCTACATATGCAATCCTGGAACCAAGAGGGAGTGAAGCCAAGAAGTAGCCTGTATTTTTTATTTTAATGTTTTTCCATAATATTTTCTCCATGTTTTTAGGGTTATATTATATCTGCCCCATTTTTTATATTCTTTTGCAGTATATATATATATATATGGCAGGGAACAAGCTATTTAACCGAGTA
>CM008343.1:36396656-36413586 GCA_002525835.2 Ipomoea batatas
AGAACTACAGTGCTTGGGTATGCCCACAAGCCTATTTTAATTGTAATTCATATTTTTATTCTTTAAAGTATTCAACTTACATATGTATGTATGTATGTATGTATGTATGTATGTATGTGTATGTATGTATGTATGTATGTATGCATGCATGCATGCATGCATGCATGCATGCATGTATGTATGCATGTACCTACCTTTAACTTCTTTTGTTTATAGGAATATATATGTTTGTATACAACTGCTAATTCATACATATACATCATAAGTAAGTCATAATTTCAATTAATTCCAATGAAGAAAAAGAGGTATGCATTCATATTACCTTTATCCTCAAACTGAAATTTCCTTTTTCCACATATGATAGTTGAAGCATTCAGTTTTTTAATTGTGCTTGAAACTCTCTGATTGGTCTTTGCTAAAATTTGGTGTGGAATGAATACAAAATGTAGATTTGGTGTCTTAAATGCTATCTATATATAGAGAACAACTTGTACACATAGGTAGAAGTGTCTATAAAAAATTAATATCTAAAAGTCAAACTTTACCATCAACCATTAATGCATTATAGTAGGTATAGGTGTATGACCTAAGTATTGGTACAATATAGTAGGTGTAGCTATAGGTGTATGGCCTAAGTATTGGTACATTACTTTATTGCTATTGTGTAAGATTAAAGTCAAACACTGCTGTATTTTCCTTTATTTTATTTTTTTACATTCACAGATATTATAGAGGAATTGCATACTGTAAAATATTTACAAATAATTCAAGTCTTCATAAAATATAGTTGTAAAGTGATATTAAAGTAATGTAATCACCTCTTGTTTCTTGATCTTTCCCTTGTGCTTCAATAATCATACTCTGCAGTTGTGATTTCATGTGTGCATCAAGAACCCTTGGTAATGCAAAATTATAGGTTGCTTGGTATGCTATTGAAATCCTTAAAAAAAGTATTTCTAACAGTTTATCTATGCATGTTTGTCCAGATTAAGTTTTGCCTCTCCAAGTCCACTACTTTCAATCTATCATTACCTATGTGTTGAAAGGAGAGATGGAAACCTTTAAAAAAGAGTTTATAACAGTTTATAGGATGTTCCAAAAAAAAACAGTTTATAGGAATATATATGTTTGTTTAAAAAAAAAGGAATATATATGTTTATTGGAATGTCTATGTAATTATGAAAGTGAAGTTTCTCTTCAGGAGGCATTAATAGAGACATTAATTAGTATTGGAAATTGAGAAAAAAAGGTACACGTTATGTCAGATCAATTCAGAGGATTAAACCGAAAAAAGAAAAAGAAAAAAACTTAAAAACTGAATATCTCTATGTATGAACGCAACTCCCAAGATATTCATACACAACTCCCAAGATATTCTTTTGCCAATTGCTTGGGCGGGAAATTCTTTGCCAATTCATTTTGCTTTAATATATAAAGGGATCCCACTAAACTTTTTTGTTCAAACCAAAAAAAAAAACAAAATTAGCAAACAAGACTATTGCAGATGAATATAGATTTAAAGAAGGTTAAAAAATGAAAACTATTTGAAATAAGGGGGTAAACAAGACGAAACCTTTGGCAAGAGAACAAAGACGGCTCAGGAGGCAATCCCAAAGCCTCAGAGGATGCAGCTAAACGATTGCCAAAAAAGGCGCCCAATGAGGGTATGGACGCTTCACCACTAGCCCAAACTGCGAGATTCTTTATATGCTCCAGTTTCAGCATCAACTTGGCATTAACATGACTCTGTTTATTCCCCTTTGGCTTTTGCCGTGGTGTAATTGACCCCAAGGTCACACTGCCACTGCCTCCTGCTTTAAGTTCTTTCTTGCCCATCTCTTGGTTGCCGCTGCAATGCCTTTCACAAGAATTTCACCTGACAGCTGAATGGAATTTGCAATCAGGAGAACTGGGGAAAGGTCATATGAAGTATCAATGCTCTCAAATTCTAAACAGCATCCCTGATTGTCTAATGCTCCATTGAAGCTCTAAAGTGGGTGGGTCTATGTTGTTAAATTATCAGTATTGCCTCTGCAATAGTCTCACCTAGAAACAAGAGGCTTGGTAATCCTACAAAGTAAAAATCATTTAAATACAGAAAAAAAAATCATAATTTAAGAAATCAGAAATATGGGAGGAATGAATCAATGAAAGACTAAAGAGATTGACATCTAGGCTGTTCAGTCAATGCTTAGATAAATGTAAAATTGTGTAATTTCACATAACTTAAGCAATTGAGAGAAAGCGATCTTTATGAATGTGACAAAAAATGAATTAAAAATTTTAGTATCATCAAAGTGGGCCAGATACCAATTCCTTCTTCAAGTAATTCAATGGTCAGCAATTCCAAACAGGAAAAATTCAATCAATCAAGACAATTAGTTGTAAAATTGGTATGATAAACGCATCATCTTTGACACCAAGAACTGTTGATACCAGCAAGAACCCATTTCTCCAAATAATACAAATTCCTTCACCACTTTTGCTCTCTGATTATCAAATGGAATTGCAAAACTCCTAAACAATGCTATTTCAAAACTTATTCACCAATCACCAATACTTAGCTGGACTCAGCATTTAACTATCAAATTGAGTGTTAAAAAAGCTTAAAGAAGTTAAGTTTATACAAAGAGATTTTTATAATTTAAACTCCAAAAGATAGACTAGTAGCATTATTAGTAAGTACATAAATTACCACCTAGCATTTTGATATGTCTTGAAAGAGAGCATTCTATTGTGCAATACTTGAGACTCCAGGATTAACAAATTATTCCACAATTAATAATTAAAAGTTCTATTGAGCAATACTTGAGTCTCCAGGTAGAGCTATCAATACGGGCTGGCAGGGCGGGCCTGTGTTTTGCTGGCCCGGACCGCCCCGCCTTCGGCAGGCTTGGCGGCCCCGCCAGTTGTTTTTTTCTTTTTTTCTTCTTCCTCTTCTTCAGTTGTATTGCTTTCCTAAATTTTATCATTTGTACACACACCAATAATTGAATTGAAAATATGAAATTTTTATATGAAAATATATAATATACACATGCTGCTGACCTACTTTTAAGTGTTAATTGAATTGAAAATATGAAATTGTATATGAAAATATATAATATACACATCACATTCACTGATTCACACATGCTGCTATAATATACACATAAATTATTTATATGAAAAAGTGTCAAATAGACCACCGAACTTATCACTTTTGTGCAATTGGACCATTGAACTTAAAAAGTGTGCAATTCAACCATCAAACAAGCAAAAATTGTGCAATTGGACCATTTTTACAAATTTTTTTAATTCAATTTGAGTTAAAAACAGTTCAATATTGACTCCCAACTAGGGGTGAGCAAACGGTCGGTCGGTTACATAACCGACCGAATAACCGAATAACCGACATTGATTTTTGACCCTCGTAACCGACCGAAACCGACCGAAGTTGGTTCTATGACCGACCGAAAACCGACCGTCGGTTTTCGGTCGGTTACCAAAAAACCGACTATAAGCAAAAATTCAAAACTCAAAATCAAAAATTACATATACATTCTGCCACTGCATACATAAGGTTAAGTGTTTACTGCCAAGTGCTAATCACCAAAATCATAAGGTTAAGTGTTTACTGCATATACATACTGCCACTGCATTGTTTTACTAATTACAAAGTTAAAACACTATTTGACTAATTTTAATATTTTATATCACACTGGCCTTAGAGAGCTCACATCTTTCTTAGTTGAAGAGTAAATATTATAGAATTTTATCACATGCTTACAACCAAAGTAGTCGAAGGCCAGTCAACAGAACTGGTTAAAAACACATAATTTAATGCTAAAAGAATTTTATCTCCTAAATTAACAGAAAAAAATAATAACCGTAATTTAAAAAAAGTTACATGTCTGGACTCTGGAGTGACCGGCGGCTCTGTATCGGTGGAGTGGCTGGGCGGAGACGGAGAGGGGTCATCGGCGTCCAGCAGAATCTGAGGATAGGTGAGACCGTCGACCGTGAGAGCCTGAGAGGACTGAGGAAGTAAGGAGCGAAGCTGCGAAGGCGTTTCTCGGAGTGTCGCCCTCGCCGATGGTGGAACCGTAGACGCGTAGACGTGGAGAGTGTGAGGATTGGAACGGGAGAAGATGAGTGGAACTGTGGAAGTCGTGGTCTTGCGGAGAAGACGAAGCGGAGAAGCGAGAAGCGAAGAAGGTGAACTGGTGTCTGAAGGGTGATTAGATTTAGGGATTTAGAAATTAGGAATTAGGAATCGTGGGCTATGGGCCAGTAATCAGTATGGGGTATGGGCTATGGAATGCTGAATGGGCTTATATATTATATATATGTAATATTATGGGACCGATAACCGACCCCATTAACCGTACAATAACCGAAAAATCGAAAAACCGAAAAACCGAAAAAAAAATTTGAATTGATAACCGTGACCGACCGATAACCGATTTTTTCGGTCGGTTCGGTTATCGGTTAGCGGTTATCGGGCGGTTAACCGATGTTTTGCTCACCCCTACCGGAAAATGATTTCCGGAAATCATTTTCTGGGCTTTCGGTGTTTGGCAACATCGGGAAAATGCGGTCAACGGAAATTATTTTCCGTTGACCAAGGAAAATAAGCTCATTTTTCCGGAAATGACTTCCGTGTTTTGGCCGTCCCTCTCCCGTTCCGGCGGACTGGTTTCGGGCCGAAACCAGAAACGGAACCTTGTTTTTTTTTCCTTTCTTTCATTTATAATAAATATTATTATTTTATATATTTTATACTTTTTTTATATTTTAAATAAAATAATAAAAATATATAATTATCACTGTTGCAAAAATCCCCCGCCTAGGCCGCTTAGGCGCTCCTAGACCGAGGCGAATTGCTCCCTAGGAGTCCACCTAGGTGGTCGACCGCCTAGGCAGCTGCCTAGCACCTAACTCGGCCAACTGGGCCGAGTTGGCGGCCGACACGGTCGAATTTGGCCGAGTTAACTCACCCAACTTGGCAGAGTTAGCCAAATTAACTCGAGCGAGTTGGCCTTGCTAATTTTTTTATTATATTTATATATATTTAAATTTATTTATTTATATAAATAAATTGAGTGGGGGCGAAGAAGCAAAGGTAAAATGAATTCAAAACTGTTCAAATACAAAATATCAAATACAAATTACATTGTTTAAATACAATATCAAATATAAATATTTTTCCTTTTAGCCGGATCAACTTCAAGTTTATGAGTTAATACTCAATATAGTCCTCGACTATAGTGGTTTTACTCAATTTAGTCCTACATGACTTTTTCTACTTAATTTAGTCCTCGACTTTGATTGTTTTACCCAATTTAATCCTCCGTTAGCAATTCCGTTTGTTGACCGTTAAGAGAAGAGTCAACATGGTAATTTCTCTCCCTCTTATTGTTGCTGATGCTCATCAGGTTTAAACATTGAAGTATGGAAGGCTAAGCTAATTACCGGCTCTAACAGGGAGAAACTATAAAGTTGATACAAAGCATTCTTATAAAACAAACTCAATGACGTACACTCTCTCCTAATCAGTAATCATCATCAGAGAAGAAGAAGATATGTCAATGAGATCTTTGGCTTTGTGCACTGGACTTCGTATGGTTTGATGAAAGGCACACCATATGGAGCTGGACGATCATCTGTCTCAGGGCTCCGATACTTCAGTGACAGCAAGGTCAGATCCTCAGCGAAGAGGAACATGCTAAAGAGAACATCTATATCCATAAAATATATGGAGAGGGAGAGGCTGAAGAAGAAGCAAGTCGAAATAGAAAAGGCTGAGTGCGAGAAATCAGGGAAGATAGTTGAAGAAGAGGCTCAGAAGATCTGAAGTGGGTTGTCAAACTCTTTTCAAGAACTCATAACAAAATAAAATGTATTATGCAAATGCATAAAACTTCAAAAAGGGTTGTGCCCTTGTACAGAATGTTGTGGATATTGTTAATATCTTGGATGCATCCGTGTTTCGCTGAATAAAACAAACTCAATAGTTTACACCATTGGAGAGGAGGTAATTTGACAAAAAGAGAGATGAGAAATTACTATGTTGACCATTCTTTTAACGGTCAACAAACGGAATTGCTAACGGAGGACTAAACTGGGTAAAATCATCAAAGTTGAGGACTAAATTAAGTAGAAAAAGTCATTTAGGACTAAATTGAGTAAAACCACTATTGTCGAGGACTATATCGGGTATTAACTCTCAAGTTTATCTATGATAACATCAATACGAGCCTTGTACTTGACACTTCGGGACTACCTTTGACTAGATGAATCCTCAAAAGTTGATTTTCTTTTAAAGAATTTTTCCATAAATAATCAACAAATCCGTAAATTACTAATTAGCAAATCAACATTATATCAATTAATCAATGAATCAACATTATATCAATTAAGTAAATAATCCACATTAACAGAATAACACCTAAATAATCCACAGTAAATAATCACTAATTAGCAGTAAATAATCACTAATAATCATTAATCCATAGCATTTGAACACCAAATAATCTACAGTAAATAATCACTAATAATCATTAATCCATAGCATTTGAACACCAAATATAGCAGTGGCAGACTGGCAGTGACTCAGTGAGCAATCACTAATTAGCAGTATATAATCCACATTAATCCAATAATCCATATCATTAGAAATTAGGGAATTAGCAGTGGCAGACAGCAGACTGGCAGTGACTCTAATTAACAGTAAATAATCCACAATTCCACATTGGGGAAACAACTATCAGCAAGAGTGCAAGACAACAACTAGTATCAACTATCAATTGAATTAGGGAAATTTCAAAATTAGGGAAATTAATGAAAAAAAGAAATTAGGGCAAACAAACCTGGTGGAGCACTGGAGCCGTGGAGGCGATGGGCTAGGGCCGAGGGCTGAGGGAGGCAGAGGCGGACAGGCGGTGGCGCGGTGGCGTCGGCGACGGCGAGGCGGTGGCCGGTGGCGGCGGGCGACGCAGTGAAGGCGAGGGCGAGGGCGACTGGGCGAGAGCCAGAGGCGAACTGCAGAGTTGCAGAGAAACCGGAGACGCGATGGAGAGAGCTACCACTACTACCACTTATTATTATATTATTATATTATAGCAAATAATATGTTCATTTTCAAACAAATGAAATAAACAGAAAAATACAATTTCTTAACTTTCAACCTAATAAAAAAAGATAATTTTCTGCTATTTAACCAAATACTAAAAAATTCAAATATTTTTTTAAAAAAGAGTCAATTTTGTAAATCATTTTTAAAAAATTATATTATAAACTTTCAAACGGATGTAAATGTTAAATTACATAAAGTTAGTTTACCGTCCTGTTAAACGTGATGTGTTGATGGATGATTTGGCAATTGACTCTAAAAGTCAAGATAGAAAATATTAGCTTAAGGATACTAGTATAGTTAGGCCAGGTTAGCATTCCCTTAGGATCAACAACAATAATAATATAATTCAGTGGGATAACTCAAGTGGCAAGTGAGCTCTCTTTGTGGGGAGGAATTTTGGGAGAACCCATGTTCAATTCTCACAAGACGATTCTCCCGTGCTTCTCAGAATGGCGAACGTGGGTGGACCGTTAAACGGACAATAATAATATTATAATAATTGTGATTAATTTCAAGGAAATATATTAATTATTATACCATTAGAAGAAATGATGGATTGTCATGTATGTTTGCCATCTTGCTAAAACATGTTACATCTACTGATGTTGAAGGTCTTGTAAATCAATTATGAGAGTCTAAGATATATGGAAAATATTTTCATAATACCACCAGTCAAGATAATGAAGTTTTAAAATAAACATAAAAAGATGTATTATTTAATCCAGTTGATGATGATGTTTGAATAAAGGTATTTACAATTTATTTTTGGGTAATATTTAGTTTAATATTAGTGTATAAAAATTATATATTTAGAAATTAAAGCATTACTAAGAGCAAAAATTTGAATTAAAAAACTAAAAAATATGAGAAAATATTAAAGAAAAATAAGTAAAGTGAAAAAGAATTAGTTTGTTTATTTTTATTTTTTTTTTGATAATAATCTCTCGAGACTAATTCATTGAATCATAAGCGGAAACGTTTACAAGAAAGATTAAAGGAATGGACAAACATTCCTTACAGTCAGACATAGAAACAAAATTCCTAACAATGTTATCGAAAACTTGAATCGCAAACTGTTTCACAAATTTGAAGCTGAAGTCGACAGGAGAACTCCAAGCTTCTTTACTGTCAATAGTAATTTGGTCAAACAAAACGAAGGCATACTCTAGTTCAAAAGTCGTTGACACCACCCGAGTATCAATCTTCATTCTTTTGTGGTTCACATACGCCATGACCAATTATTGTTCTACGCTTATAACAAGAACTCGCCAAAAAAAAAACGAGAGGGAATAAACTCGCAAAAGAAGCGAGAGGGAATAAACTTGCTGAAGATGCGAGAAGCAACAAATTCGATAAATAAACGAAAGGTATAATAGCAACAAAACTTACTAATAAAAAACAACACTGCTTTGAATCACGAAAAAATCACTCCTTCCTACTTCACCTTTTGCAAAACCCAAAACCTTTTCCTTATTCAGTGGCGATGTACTTCTTGACAGATCCGAAGCTGGGGAAGAGGAAGAACGCCGGAAGGGAAGGAAAAGGGGCGGTGATAGCCCAAGAACACATCGGCGACAGTGCGAGATCGTAGGTGTGGTGGACGGCGATGAGGGAGGCGAAAATGGAGAGGAGAGGCAGAAAGAAAAGAGCAAAAGAAGACGACAATCGTGAAGAGGAGAAGCCGCCGCCTCCGCCCCAGACCAAGGAGAGAATTAGTTTGTTTATTAAATAGTAAATATATAAAACGAGATAGAAGAAATAATAGTTGTGTACAATTAGTGTAATTTTGTAGTGATGTTCAGATACATTTATAATTAATTTATTATGATTAATAAATTTATTATAAATGATATATTATGATTAAATAAATAATATTTTGATTTTTTCAAACATTACCAATCTTTTAATGGTAGGTCTTCTTGTCAAATTATTTGAAATATATTTTCAATTATGTTTTTAATTAATTATTAGTTAAAATTTCATTATAATCTTTAAAATTAATTTTTAGAATCTATTAAACTACGACTTTTAAATATTGTCTTCACTAATATAAATAATTGAAATCCATCATATCCCTCAAACTACAAACTTTTAAACTTTCTTTGCAAACTTTTTCTCCCTAGATATCTGAACAGAGCAAATTTTTCATCTATCACCATCAAATTTTATGATGGTCCTGTTTGGTAAATGGTTGTTGGCTGATTGGGTTGGCTGTTTGGGTTAGAAGGTATGATTTGTTGATAACATTGGCTGATTGTAGAAAGTTGTTTGATAAATTAGTTGTTAGCTGATGGCTGTTTAGTATAATTTTTTGCTCAAAAAGCTAATTGAAAATGCTGCTTTGAGTAGCCTTTTGAATTTTGGCATTTTGGAGTTACAAAAAGCTTATTATTTATCAACTAATAGTGGTCAAATAAGCCAAAATTGGCTGATAGGCTGATTATTTACCAAACAGGGCCGATATATATAGTGACTGGATAATTGGGCATGGTATTGGACCCGGCTCTACGCTCTTGGTCCAACATGGAGGAGTCAAAGGCATGCAACATGGCCAACCCAAAAATGTGTGGCGAAAGGGTGGTGAAGGCCCCGAGCCATCCTCGACTAGCATAAAAAAAAAAAAAAAAAAAAAAGGGGGGGGGGGGGTACGACCAAATCACAGAAGAAGGAATCGAGNNNNGTTAATAATGGAGGAACCCACGCAACACAAAAAGCAAGTTATTCTCTAAGACGTAGAAGATGAGGAAGAAAATTAGTGTAACTACTGATCATGATCCGCCTTGATCAATCTTGTCGAATAAAAATTAAAAATAAAAACTTGTTTCTATTTTAAGTCATGGAGTCCTTTGTGTTAGCAAAGTGAGAGGCTGAGATAGTGTCCTTGGCCACCATGGTCGATGCCTGTCCTCGGCAGGAAGAAAAACGAGGTAAAACAAAAAACAATGAGGATGTGGAATAGTTGCAAGAGCCCATGCATTCATTGGAGCACACGACAATAACTAAGGAGCAGAGAGGAGTCGTTGTACTTATTAGGATATTGTTGTTATTATTATTGTAACCGTTACATTTTGTAGTTATCCACTAGTATAAGAGCTTGGCTTTTGTGATAGGAAGGGGACACGCTCTGAACTTTGTATAGTCTGCTTAACAATCTCTTCGCAGATATACTCCTTTAACATATTTACTGTTAGATAGGTTTCATAATATTTGTAAATACTTGTATATTTTGATTTTGATTTTTTATGTTTATACTTGTAATTTTTTTTTACATCGGACTGTTGTTCATAGCAACAAGTTCAAGCTGCAAACAATAGTTTTTTTTTTCTTGTTGTTCACAGTAGTATATTTTGTTCAATTTTTTTATACTATTCATAATACTATATTTTAAAAAAATTTATTGTATGCATCTAGTTAGTATGTTTTTTTTTTTAAATATTTTATATAAACAATATTGTTACTATATTTTTTTTATTCAATATCGTTATGAATTTTTATATGAAATAGTTTTGATTGTAGGCGCTTATTAATAATGTATAAGTGATTGGCGATTAATATATCACCTTATTATGCATAAATTAAAAATAATGAAGTTGAGAACAGGGCCGGTTTTTTTTTATTTGCGTGGCCCTGTGCTGGTAAATAAGTGAGGCCCTATCAAATTATAAATAAAATGTGAATTGAAGAAAAATTGAAAAGAGGAAATACAAAAAACCTAATTTTGAGCCAATATAATCACAAATACATATAGTAACTATTAGGCCAGGACTGGACTAGGGCCTCCAAAATTTTGGGGCCCTGTGCTGTTGCCCATCTTGCACGCCTTAAAATCCGGCCCTGGTTGAGAATGTTGATGTGGCATGTGAAGATATAAAAGGAGAGTTTTATGATATATTAAAATATTTTTGTAAGAAAATTATAAATTATAAGAATCTAAGTCATATATAGCTTGTAAATATGTATTCAATTTAAAATTTTAATGACTTTTATAAACTTTCTAATATAAAAAAGTTCATAAAAATTAATAAAATTATATGAATATTTTTTTTAGTCAAAATGAGAGAGATTTCATTAATTAATGTTCAAGCTCAAAACATGAGAGATGGAAGAAAAATGGATCGAGTTACCGTCCATACAGTCAGACATAGACCAAGCTTCCCTAGCTAGTAAATGGGCAACCCTGTTTGTGGACCGTTTAACAAACAAAAAGCTTAAGTTAGTAAAACTCTAGCTATTTTTCTAACATCATTGAGTATAAGATCAAAAGAGGAGATTAAGTCTTGCATATAGATAATGCCATTAATGGCGTTTTGCAGCAATAAGAGAACCTGCTGAATCACGGAGAACAAAGCCAAACCCCATCCTCTTGTTAAGGTCCAACGTAGCATCAACGTTAAGCTTAAACATACTTGGTGGAGGTGGCCTTCTTGCTAGTTATCTTCGAGTTTTTGGTTGTGTGTTATGTGTTTGTGCCTAATTATTTCCGGACAAGATGGAAGAGAAGGTTGTCAAATATATTTTTGTTGGATATGATAGTCAAAGGATGGCGTTGCTTCGATCCAACAATTGGGAAGTGCTATACATCTAAAAAATGTAGTGTTTGATAGAGCTTCTTCATGGTTGTCCTCTAGCGAACAAGTCTTGCCAGATTCTAATTAATCCCTTTAAAGAGGTATTGGAGTCTAGGAGGGAGTAAAAATGTAGAAGATAGTGAAGATGGTGATGTCGTGACAATTCATAATCAACCTAAGAGCTCGTTCCGAGGCCAAAAGATGTTAAACTAATTATTTCGTGTAAATGAGTTTATAAGGTAATGCGTAATGCACAGTCCACTGATCAAGAAACCAGCTTTTTACAAAGAAAAAAACACCAGAATTTCATTAACAAACAGATACATACTGAACTGAGAATTGAAGAAATCAACACACTAAAAATACATTCTTTATTATTTCATCAAACTAACCTTCGATCTCACTTAACATACGCCTAACTTTCTTACTATTAGGCCGCTCTTTTGGATCATCAGCAGTGCAAGAGCAAGCAATCTTGAGAACCAAAACCATCTGCTCCTCATACCCATTCCCAAGCAACTTAGTGTCAATGGCTCGTTTTGGGTCCCCAGAATTCACCATATTTCTCAACCATATCACCGGATACACCTCTTCTGTTTGTTGAAAAAACTCATCCGTGGGGAGTTTTCCGGTGACCAGAGCAGCAAGAATCAACCCAAAGCTGTAGATATCACACTTGTCTGTAAACACCAGTGTCTGGGCATACTCTGGTGCAAAATACCCAAAAGTCCCATCCATACCAGAAGCCATGATATGGGTGTCAGTGTTGGGAAGAATCCTGGCTAGTCCAAAATCTGTTATTCTGGGTTCCATGTTGACATCAAGGAGGATGTTTTCTGGTTTTAAATCTCTGTGTATTATCCGCTGGGTATTATTGAAGTGGAGATACTCGAGCCCTGATGCTATCCCCACTGCAATTCTGTGTCGTTTTCGCCAATCGAATTCGGTGTTATCTTGCAGGAGCGCAGATAGTAAACTCCCTTTCTCCATGTATTCGAAAACAAGGAAATCGCAGTCTGGTTTGGCCATATGTGCTAGCAGGGGAAGCAAATTCCGGTGTCTGATCTGCCCAACTGTCTGAATTTCTGATCTTATCTGACGTTGTTTCTTCTCATCATCTTCTGCAGATGAAGCATATGTGATCTTCTTTATGGCGATGAAGTTTTGGAGTCTGGGTAATTCTGCTTTGTATACATTTCCGCATCCGCCTGAGCCGATCATTTCCAGGGATTCAAGCGCGTCATCTTGCTCCAAGAAGGCTAATTCCGTGGGGTTTTTGATGAATGTTGTGGTGAAAATTGTGAGGCGCGAGTGTTTTTTGTGTCCAGGGACTAAAGATCGGAACTTGTAGAGAAAAGAGAGGAGAACCCCAAATGAACCGCCTGCGAATATCCCAGCTAGGATGCCCAGAGCCCATCCAGTAATGGTTTTCTTGCTTGAGCCGCGAGGGTGGTCTGATGATGATTTTTCAAGAAAGTTGTAGCGTCTTGGGACTGTTACCTGCGGTGTGAAGCTGCTTTGTGTATGGATTCCTATGACTTTCCGGATAGTAAGCAATTGAGAGCCATGGTGATTTGGTGTGAGGAAATTTGGTTTTGCTTGAGCAAGGAGGATGAGAGTGAAGAAATGAAGAAAACAAAAACGGGGTGGAGAGGATATGAAGGCCATGGCCTAGCGTGGTGTTTTCCGGTGGTTTTGCGGTGGTGGTTACTGGTGTTGCCGACTGTCCTAGAGCTACTCTTGTTTGATTGATCATTTGTATATATAAATATAAGAACACGGAAAATGATAAATGGACTCCACGTAAGTAAAACTCATGTCATATGTCTTGATTTTATTGAAAGAAATGAAAGGAAAGTAATAAAAATTGTAATTTATATTTTTTTAGGAAAATACTAAGGGTCCGTTTGGAAAGCAGGAAAATGATTTCTGGAAAATGTTTTCTGGAAAATGAGTCATTTTCCGGAAAACAGTTTCATTTCCGGTGTTTGGATGTATTATGAAAAACTGTCTTTGTGTGTTTGGTTCATTTTCTGGAAAATGGATAGAATTGTATAATTAAACATTGTAATTGTTTTATTTAAAATATAAAAAATTATAATAGTTATTAAAATAATGGTATTTAATAAAAAGAATAGAATTTATTAAAAATTAAAAAATAAAAAATAAAAAAATAAAAATAAATGTAACAGAGGTTTTCGGCGGTTTCCCCACCTCCTTGGTCCATGGTCATGGGTGATATGGCTTTATTTTGGTCGAAAACCTTTGTAACACCCCAATTTTCAACTCTTACATTTATTACAAATCCGTAATAATACATCAGCGGAAGCTTACATCTTATCAGCAAAAAACTGGGTGCTACCGCCACACCTAGAGTGAATTCTATCACCTCTTTGACAAACTCCACTCTAAGTGCACAGGCTAAACTTACAACACCAACATACTACAACAACATCATAGTAGACCTCAACCTGCACTTCTCTTCTATTCTGAGCTCATCGGCTACAGAGGTACTCACTAAACTGCATCTGATAAAACAATACACATTAAAGTGTAGTTAGCACGACGGCTAAGTAAGGAAATCCGTTTGTCACTTAAAAGTAGACAAAGGTTTGAAAACATTTAGTGAAACAACATCCACCCGTCTCGTAAGACAAAATCATTTCTTTCTCAAAGACGTTATGGAGTAACTCTTTACTCATCTTTCAGCTTTAAAACTTCCTTAGTTTCATAAAAGCAAGAGTGAGGCCTTATGGAGTACACGACGAATAGACTTCGCCAACAACGGTATGAACTGGTCATACAATAACATAACCACCATACGGGAAAGGCACTTCAAGCTCTTTATCCCGTAGGCTACAACAACATAACGACCACTGGCCAACGGGCACTCACAGCCACCAGTAGGTCAATCAAGGTCCTCCTCAACTCACTTTAGAAACTAAGGGTTTGAAAACGTTATCCTTCCTTCAGTTTTCTTACAACAATCATTTCTTTGGACATAATTCATAAATGAGTCCAATACTTAAACCGGCTACCTCTTTAGCCCCTGAAGGATTTTCAAACATCGTTTTCTGACAATAATCAAGTGAGGTATTTTCCTCAAGAAAAATAAGGTTTTGACAACCTTTATATCAGAATGGCATACGTTTTTCAACGTAAGTTTTCATAAACATTTTTGGTAGTCCAAAGGCTTTTCAAGCATGGTTTCTAAAACCGTCTGCACATCTCACCATTTCATCCTATACACTACTAGGATATTCTTGGATATATTTCATATTCAAGTTCCACACTTATACCAAACCAACCGGACAATTCCACAAACCGGTGGCCCAAAACCAAATAGATACCTCAACTCTCATAATCATATTCATAATCATAATAATTTCTTAGGATCGTTACAACCCCATCATCTAAACATCAACAATAATCAAAGCTTAGTTTGATCTCACGAACATCAAACAACCTCATCTTCTAAACATCAATAATCAATAATCAAGCTTACACCATTTAATCTTACTTTCGCGCCCTTGGACGCCCGGTGGACACGCGTCCGCTACCGCGTCCACGTGTTCTGCTTATTCCGAACAGTAATTCAGCTTGCGCAGTCCGAAAGATTGAGCCGGTAAAAATAGTTCCCGAACTCTTTTTCACTTGAAATTTTTATGGTAGAACCCCAACTTATAGTACTTGATGTCCATAAAAAGTTTTGGTCATTTTGGTTCGCGAATAAACACAGAAAATTCCATTTTTGCCCTTGGCAGTGTGCTGTCCAGCATTTTTCCTCTCTGGACCAGTTTTGGAAAAAAAATCGAAACCCATACTTATACTACTCCGATCATTATGAAATTTTATATGCAGGTTCTACACTTATAGAACTACATCTCTAAAAAAAATGGAATCAAAATACCTTACCAATTTTTCCCAGTAAATCTCGGAAAGTTAATGCGAGAGACTATCTTGATTTCTTTTCAATATTTTCACAAGTATAAGCCTATATGGGCATAAATATAATATGTACATGCATATACAAGCCATTATCATGTATAAAAACATATTCATAATCTCATCATTTACTAGCAATTGTCCACTTTCAAGTAACTAAACCGACTTAAGGGATTTCTTACCTCTTTGAGATCCATGGTCATGGGTGATATGGCTTTATTTTGGTCGAAAACATGTGAAACAGCTATTCTAGCGATTCCGTAAAATGACTTACGGAAAAAAATTCCGTAAGTCATTTTCCAGAAAAATGAACTGATTTTCCTTGGTCAACGGAAAACATTTTCCGTTGACCACATTTTCCACGAGTTGCCAAACACAGAAAACTAGGAAAACATTTTCCGGAAGTCATTTTACAGGTTACCAAACACACCCTAAATGTACTCTCATTTGTTACTCTCAATTTCTACTCACCCTCCCACAAAAATTAAATTATAAAGGCCCTGTTTGATAAATAATCAACTTATCCGCCAATTTTGACTTATTTGATCACTATTAGTTGTTTGGTTAATAAGCTTTTTGTAACTCCAAAATGCTAAAATTCAAAAGGCTACTCAAAGCAGCCTTTTCAATTAGCTTTTTGAGAAAAAAAAATTATACCAAATAGCTATCAGCTAACAGCCAATTTATCAAACAACTTTCTACAATCAGCTTATTATCAACAAATCATACCTTCTAACCCAAACAGCCAACCCAATCAACCAACAACCATTTACCAAACAGGGCCAAATACTTTAATTCAAACATCATCATCAAGTGAATTAGATACATACATCTTTTTATTTTTATTTTAAAACTTCATTATCTTGACCGGTAGTAGTATTATAAAAATATTTTCCATCTTAGACTCCCATAATTGATTTACAAGGCCTACAACATCAGATTTAGCAAGACGGCAAACATACATGACAATCCATCATTTCTTCTAATTAATAATATAATAACGATAATGAATATATTATTTGTATTGTTGTTGATCCTAAGGGAATGCTAATCTGGCTTGACTAGACCAGTATCCTTAAGCAAATATTTTCTATCTTGACTTTTAGGGTCAATTGCCAAATCATCCATCAGCACACCCGTTGGATAGGATGGTAAACTAGCTTTATGTAATTCAATATTTAGGATCAGTTTGAACATTTGAAAAATGTTTTTTAAAAAATGATTTTCATATGTTAGAAATATAGCGGAATAATGCGGAAGTGAATAATCGAAAATTGAGAATTATAGAAGTTGAATAATA
>CM008343.1:36471551-36482211 GCA_002525835.2 Ipomoea batatas
ACTTTGGGATCTGAAGTAATTTTTTGTTTTCAAACTTAAGGCACAGTACAACTGCACTATTTTTGTGACTACTTTTTTTATTAACTAAAAAAACATCAATTTAAATTTATTAACAAAATTTATTGTATATATTGTATATATCTATTAATTACACTTAATATAAACAATACATATCTCCAAATTGATGCTAGGTAATTGATGCCAAATCCTTTTTTTTTTTCTTTTTTTGCAGTGCAAATTAAGCAGACAAAAAAAGCAAGAATATAGCAAAAAGAAGAAAAGTATAATCACCCAAAGCATGCAATAGCGTATAGAAATTGTATTTTGGAGAAGAAGCTTGATCAAATCTAAAAAGCAACTTCTTGATAAACCTAATTAGAATAAATTCTCATCACCAACATTTAACTTTATTATTATTATTAACGGAACAAGCAATTTTGGTATTTGGTACTTTTTTTTTTTTTTTTTGAATACTATTGACCCTCATTACTTAGGAAAGTTAGTTTGTAACTTTGTATAAGTGATATACATGTGTGACATACAAGACACTCATTAATTACAAAATTAAATATATTATGCAAAAGAAAAAAGAAGAAAAGTAAAAGGCACAATTTGTTTAGTAACCACTTTATTCTTGAACTACTACTACTAATTTAGCAGGTTAACATGTACAAGTTGAATTAGTTGTAAATTAATACTAAATCTAAAATGATAAGGAAGGAATGATCGAAGTCAAACTTGAAGCAAGGAATTGACACCTTCTGTCTGGCAATTGATTTTACTGTTTTTTTTTTTAATTTTAATTTTTTTATTGGACTAGACTTGAAGCAAGGAATTGAAGATGAAAAAAATTTCTAATCGAAGTAAACATGAGGCAAGGAATCGAACATAAAAATAATATTGTGCCATTTGATTCCTAATTTCATATTGCTATATAAGAGCTGAGGCCGGGTATTGAAACACATACATGTTATAGGAAGAAGCTATCCTACAAGTTTAGTAACTGTCAAAAATCAACCCAAGCTAACCTCAATCCATGGCAACTCAACCTATAGCTCTATCACAGCCATTGATTTCACAACCACCAACTGTGACAAACATGGAGTTTGATGACGACGCTGCAATCGCGGATCAAGTAAAGGCTACTCATCATCCTGATGCATATGGTTATGGTGCCACCAATTTGAATGCAAATTTTGTTTTGAGCTATGCCGAAAATATTCTCAACTTTAACCACCTGGTCTGTCAACTTGCTTATCGCTCTAATTCATATCTATATATACTCTATTGAAGTGTTTTATATATACTGTATTCATTCCTGAAGTGGTAAATGAATTGAATGTACTTGATCCTGTTATATATAATGAATTTCCATTTTTATGCATGGCAGGTAATAATAGTTAGAGAATTATATTCCATGGTTGTTAAACATTTTGGATGTACATATAACAAAATCCATCTAAGCATTTACCTAATTTTTACATTTATATTTGATAGTTTTATAATAACAAAAGTGCATAACACCACTCCTTATTAGCACTAATATAATCTGTATGACTAAATGTTACTAGGTTTCTGGAGAAGTTGAAAAAGACATGTTAATGCCACAAAAGCACATTCACAAGGAACTCTCGTACCAAATGCTACAGCTTTCTTTTGAGGTAAGTTTTTAGTATTATACTTGGCACACCATATATAACTCCTCATTATTGCGCGCATTTGTTTAACAATATTATTTAAATGTAATCAGTGTTTTAACGTGATATATATATATATAAAATCAAATGAGAACAAGTCGTTAAGAAAAAACTAATAACTAATCTTAGTCTTACATATGCACAAATTGGGTGGATCCGATCAAATTTTTTAAAAATAGATGAGGGGATGATATTTTTGTAATTATTCCCAACTTTACCATGCAAATTTGAACTCTAAAATCTGCACTTTACAGAACATATATTTAATTGTTCATGTATGTATAGTAAAATTGATGATAATTACAAAAATGTCATTGTGTGCGTGTGTGTTTTTTTTTTTTTTTTAATATGATCAGATCCATTGAATTTTTAAATTATAAAGCTGAGATTGGTTCATAATCTTCTCATGGGATCGTAAAACTATATATATATGTTTGTGTGAGATTCAACTATATATTATCAGCTTAATCTATTATTTGAAATAGAAAGTATACTTCAATTATTAATATTATGTTGCAAATTTTAACTTTTGTTCAATATATTAAATATTTGTATTATACTCGTAATATTATTCCGTGTCCTTATCGACTAGATGATTATTATATTAACTTTTTCTTGATTTTAATTATTATGTATGCCCGTTATATTATCTTTTTACAGGTAGTGTTTAAGTGTTTGAATAATATTGATTGCCACTCAGCAACAATCCATTTGCTAAGCATGTTATCCACTTACCCTTGGGACACCAAGGTAGTCATGATGCTTGGAGCTTTTTCCTTAATATGTGGACATTATTCCATCACTATTTCTCAACGATACTGTCGCCCAAAAAAATTTGCAAACATGGCAATTTTCAAGGAAAATCTAATTGCTAATGCACCATCTTGTCATATTGAGAAATTAGTTGGGGATAATGATTCTATCATCAAGTTCATTATCGATCTCGTCAAGTGTGTGAGTGAGCTTAATCAACCACCATCTTTCTCTCCACCACAACCGCTACTTTTGGCGACTTATTGGATTACCAGGAGCATTCTTACTTGTTCCCAGCGTATTCTTTGCGTTGAGTAAGTATTTAATATAATTTAATATCAAATCTATTATTTCCTTCATGCTCTAGAGATTATTGTTGTATAGCTCGCTCTATTTAGTGTCTAGTACACATCAACAACTCATAGTGTCTGGATCAACGCTTATAATAACTACTATATGCCAAAAAGCTATAATTAGTAAAGTTACTATACGAAGAAACAACTTTATTTCCAAGGGCGGGTCCTATCTACAGTCAGGACAATGGAAGCTCTTATATATGTATATACATAGTAAACGTTTATATATAAGTACTAAATATAAGTAAATTTTAACAAAAGGATATGATGAGCTAACTTAGATGGTAAGGTATATGATTTCTATCTTAAATGCCAGGAGTTTGACTCCTAGAGCATAGATCTTTTTTATTACATTTTGATGTATTTTGATTTTTATCCCTAGCTAGTCAACAATATTATTTATGTCTCCACCTCTAAGCAATTTTTTTTTTTCAAAATATCTCATCAGTTTGGCCTCTAAGTATTTCAATTTTTTTTTTTTCAAAATTTCTCATTAGTTTTAATATTTATGGCTTGGCCTCTAAGTATTTTATTTTTTTTCTCAAAATTCTTATTATTTTAAATATTTCGTCCACTCTGGAAAAGATTTATAGATCCGTCCGTGTTTATTTCCTTATACTTGCATAACAGTCATCACCATATTTCATTAATATCAATAGCCGGATATTATTGGTAAGACTCGACCCTCCAACACTGCACGTAGAGTATAAACTTTTTTAGTGCGATAAAAGCAAAAGGTTAAGTTTATTAATTAGGGTTTCTAATATAATGTTTCAACATATATTATTCTCTTTCAGGTCCAAAAATGAGATAATGGAAGATTCCACTTTAATTGCCAAATCCAAAACCATAATCTCTGCTTGTTGCCCGTTACTAGGTTTGTGCCTATCAAATGATAGCTTTCAAACAATATAATTACCATGTATTTTAACTGTCAAGACCAAAAGCAACCATGTATTTTAACTGTCAAGACCAAAAGCAAATTCGATCTCTGTGTTGTATATGTTTTAAGTGTATTAATTATAGTTTTATATTTGCAGAGGCAAAGAGAACAGAGAAATCTTACGAAGCATTATTACATGCTTTTAGTAATTCTCATAATAACCTTGAAGTTCTCAAGCTTATATTCAATATCGATGATGTTTACGAGAACATATTTCTGTACTGTTCGGTAAGTATTTGAATTTTATTCTCCTAGATAAATATATTCAAACATATATTGTGCATGTGAACAAATTAAATTCGTGCTGGCATTTTTTTTTTTTTTTATCAAATGCACTCCCAGTATCATGTAAATCAAATGTTACTAATTTGATTAAGGAATCATGCATACAAAGCCATCTTTAATTACGGAGAAATAATAACTATATTGTAAACGAACGGATCAAACCCTATTTAAGTTAGTCATGCTGCGCTGATAACTTGATAATCATAAGATTACAAGTTCGATCTTAGTAGTAGCGGTATATTGGTCTTCTTAATTAGTTTGAGCCATTCAGTAATAAACAACATAAGCAGATTTAACTCTTTGTGGTCCTTTATTTGCAGGTTAGACACATAACAAGTGATTTTTCCAGTGAACGCCCTCTGGTAATGACTGCGAGTCTCTCTCATCACTTAAAAAAAAATAATATAATATAAAGGGGCAATAGTAGAAATAGTGAACATGAAATTAAATTTTCTACTCCATATTATATTATTATCTACTTCCTTACTAATAAAATAGAATTACATAGTACAAAATTAAATTGAAAAAATTTGCTACTATATCTAAACTAATTTTTGTAGTCCTAAATTGTTCATGTTATTTTATGTATATTATGCATAGGTTTTATTTTCATTAGATACTATTTTTATTATTATTTACTATTTTTTTTTTTATCATCGTGAACAACAAAATAACAACAAAAAAAAGTACAATTACCTCTATATATATATATATATATATTATTCTTAATTATCTATTAAAAAAGATTAATTATTTACATTCAATAAGAATTTTCGATTAAATATAATATGTAACAATATATTAATCTAAATTATTTATATGGAATTTATTGTTTACAAATATTAACAAATAAATAGTAGGAAAAAAAATCCGGGCACTTCCTATTAAAAAAAATTCTATTTATTTTTAGATATAAATCTACACTATGTGGAATAAGAATGGCAATTTGTCCCTTCTTCGATGAGATCCCTGATCCCCTGCCCTACGAAAACGTGGATGGGAAAAATTTTGGAAGAACGGGAACAGGGAAGGGATACCCATTCCGCTCCGTCTCCCCCCACACCCACACACTGCACATATTTAAGTATTTTAATTTTTGAATTTAAAACTTAATATTTTTTTTATTATTAAAAATTGTACCAAATTAATACATACTCTGACTAGGAGTTAACCAGGACTGTCCCCGCCTAATTCCTGGCGTGGATGAGGATGGAAAATATTTGCAATTCCCCGCCAGAGATGGGGTGGGGGTCACAGAGACGGAGAGGGGGAGTATAATCCCCGCTCCGTTGCCATCTCTAATCTCGATCTTATATTAGCACTTATTACTAATGTTATTGTTATAAATATTCTTAAAAAAAATATTAGAACAAAATATTAGGAAATTTTTACAATCTTAATAAGAGTCAATAAAATTAGGGTTCTAACAGGAAGAAAAAAATGTTGGTAGTAATTATTTCTTTAAACGAATGGTTCATATTATTTTGATTTTAATAATTTTTTATGATTTTCTTTCTTTACCCTTTATTATATTATTTTATTTCCTTAAATAACCCCCACATTCCGTTAGTATAAACTTTAGTAACCGAATATTTCGTTAACTTTTAAGTTTTAACTTACCCATTAATTTCTATAAGAAAAGTCTTTGGTTCGAACCTCATCCCAATCAAAATTGGCATAATTGTTAAACATATATTATGAATATGTTATAGTATATTATTCCTTACTTTCAAATTCATTAATTAATCATATTCATTATATCATTCATTGTCTTCTTTTTACACTATATTGTAATTAAATACTCCGTATCAAAGTTATAATACATACAAAATAATTGTATATGTTTATTTACCAAGTATTCTATTCATAACATAGAATTCTTTTTTTTTTTTAAATAGATTGAAGCAAATAATCATATTAACTACTTGGGATGATTTGTTGACAAAGAAGATATTCAAATAACCCAATAATTAAATTGAAGAGGGAAACCACCTTGTAATATTTTTTGGACTACATCACGGCTGTTCACTTTAAAGATAAATCGTATTTCTTGATTAATATGATTTAAAATATATAAATTCTTATTACGAAAAGTAGTATTTATTTATACTATCATTTTTAAACTAAGTATTTACACTATTGTTTTTACAAAATTGCAAATATTTATTTTAGTGACAATTATAATCAACATCTCCTATATTATATTGCATTCATGTACTTTGAATTACCAATTTAAATAAACAAATTCAACATTCAATTACCAACATCTCATATATAATCTTGTATTGATATACTTTGAAGTACTTATTTAAAAATAAATATTGAGCATTATCCTATTCGCGCACGGCACTTGAAAAACTTGAGCATTATCCTATTCGCGCACGGCACTTGAAAAACTAGTATTATATATATATATATATATATATATATATATATATACAGATTTTTATTCAAATGTGGCCGCGTCCTTACGTGCGGCCGTGCGGTTTACACCACTCAATGTTAAGAAATGCACCACTCAATATTACGAAATGCACCACTCAATAACATTGAGTGGTGTATTTCATATTTAAGAAACACACCACTCAATGTATTGTGTGGTGTATTTCGTAACATTGAGCGATGCATTTCTTAACATTGAGTGGTGTAAACCGCACGGCCGCACGTAAGGGTGCGGCCACACCTGAACATGACCCTATATATATATATATACACTTCTTGATTCGGAAATTTATTATAGCATGCAGACTGTTAGACAATTTCAGAAATTTATAATGAAGTTAACCTGACCTCTATATTTGTACATATCAGCCAGGTAATACAGAACTGGTTCCCCTCATTACATTAGAAAACAACAGGGTGCTATTGATAATAATGTCAGACACAAATCTCTCCGATGCCGCTTTTTTTTACCATCACTTGTCCAAGTTCGAAATCAGCCCTTGGAATATTTTGATTCCAATAATAGATTATCCTCAAGTTTGGACTGAAGCAAGGATGCCATCAGTAAGTATAACCATGGGATTAAAGTTGTTGGATCCATGCAAAAGGGTTACGCCTCAATTCATTAGATTTGTGAAGGAGAGATGCGTTCCGAGTTTTCAAAGTGGTGGGGAACCTATTGTTATTTCACTTGACAGTCGTGGAAGAATAGTTCATACTAATGCATTGCACATGATCCTAACGTGGAGAGGAGAACTTGCGTTGGATACACGCATTGCTGATAGTGGAAACCATTTCAACTCTTTATTACAAAAAGAGTTGACGGAAATGACTTCAGGTGTTGGTTCTGTCATTGATGATATTGAAGAGAGGAAACATGACTTGATTAATCGCATTAGAAAGACCATTAATGATTGGAGATTTGACATGAATATGAGGATAAAAGATTCGGTATGTTTCTCTCACTTATGTTTTGCTAATTAAATGACTTGAGGTATATATAGCTTAATTTCAAGTCTTAAAAGCTAAGTAATCTAATCTTCTTTATTATTAATATTTATTTTGTTATTGTTCAGGATTCTTCCTATAAGTACACTAGTAAGAATGAAGAAATGCTTTGGGATAAACAGACATGGAATCTTAAATTTTTGGGTAATGACACAGGAATGTTCATCAGACATGATTATCGCATACATAGCTGGATAACACTTTGGGTAAGTCCATTTTTAAATCGCTATAATTGAAACCAAAATAGCTAATATGAAAGGAATAAGTATAAACATATAATTGATTTTAAATTGCATGTTGTCCTCACCCTAACAAAATAATTATTTGAACATTTTGATGCTTAATTTAGTTTTTATTTGTGTTGCGCATTTTATGACCCGACAATAATATTTTTTTTTTTCTTTTTTGAATAGACCGCACTCAAAGATGACTTTTTCTTTTGCGGAGGGAGTGATGTTAAATGTATACTAGAATTCGCAATGAAAGTGAAGGAGGTCAATTCTGAAATCGAACTGGATATCGAATTTGCATACATTGGAAATAACAAGAAAGCAAAGTCACTTGTGGATAATATAAGTGGTTATGCACGTAGTTTTAATAATGATGCAGAGTATTTGTTGTTTTGGACACGACTTCAAAGTGCATTCCTATCTAGAATTAATTATTTAAATAAGATTGGTCGTATTGAAGATGAGGATAAAATTTTTCTTGGACTCCAAAAGTTACTAGCTTATGAAGCTAAAAGCACAACATTTGGAGCATGGGTTTTGTTAGGCAAAGGGGAAGAAATGATAGCATGTGACTTTGGTGACAAAATGATGAGAGTGATGAATGCATACCCAAAATGGAAGAACAATATAGGCAGCAAAGGTTTCAGCCGAGCATTCAAAGATTGTTATGAGAAGCTTGCTTCTTCTCAGGATCAACATTCTTGTTGTACTCTTGAATATCCATTAACTTTGGATAAAATATCAAAAGATGTGAAGTGCCCTCAGTGTTCTCACCATATGTCATGAGTGTTACCTATGATGATGACTACTAATAAATTCTTAAAGCCCTTTTATGATATTGAATTATGTCCGATCCTTTTCTGTGTTTAATTTCCATTTTTGTAGTTCTTATCTTTTTTTAAAAAAAATACTACTGACTCTATTACAATGCAGTATCTGTTTATAACTACTTTCTCAACCTAAGGCTCAAAACCCACCACCTCCCATATAAAGGGAAGAGTTTGATGCCACTGGACCACAAGGTCCTTGGCTTGTAGTTCTTATCTATTTTAATTAAAATTAAATATGCACTTCATTTTTTTAATGATTTTATTTATACTTCCCAGTAACATGACCCTTATTGATTGACGCATGCAAAAAGTGTTTACAATTTTTATTTTCTTATTCTTCTCTACTTTTAATAAAATCATGATATATGACGGAAGTAAAACTTTGTTCAAGTACACTTGACATTTTCCACTAACATGAATGTAGATACACTAAAAATTTCAAACTAAATAGTAACAAAATATAAAAAGGAATCAAATACATTAATGAAATGATAAAGCTGAAAATTAAGAGAATTTCCTTAAGAGAATATAGGACTGATCACTACTAGAAAAATGAATATAGAAATATGACTTTTCATTACAGTTCTTAATAAATGTGTAGTGTATAATTGAAAAAAAGGTGCGATAACAAAATCATAAATAAATACATGAAAAATGGTACACTGTTTTTTTAAACGTATAGTTGTCTCTTTAAAAAATGTGGCTACTTTCCGCCACACTAATATCTCTAATTCTGAACTATTATTTACTCCATATTTTAGTTGTTTTTGATACAAAATGTCTATACATTAGTGGGAATTGAGACTCGTTTGTGTGTTATGTGTTCAAAGGTGTAATTGTCCACAACGAGCAGCAAAGGGAACTTTTTAGAACATATTGGAGCTATTTTGGAAGCAAGGATCCCAGGCCACTCAAGGAGGATAGGAGCAACGAAGCATAAACCAGGAGAATAAACAAAGAAAGAAGCAGCTACACGACCACCCACATGGCCATGTGAGTGGCCATGAGGCCCCGACTTTACGCTGCTCAAAAAGTGACCCCACACGGCCATGTACACAGCCGTGTGGTAGGCTGTGAGCTTCTGCTCTGTCCAGTATTTAAGCGTCTTTTTTGCAATTTTTGGGGAATTCGAACCCTATTTAGCTTTAGCTTATTTTTCCTCTTCTCTCCAGACTTCCATAGCATAGATTAGTATAGTATTACATAGATTACTTACTTTTAAGGCTTTTAATCGTGGATTGGAGTGGATTTCTACCAAGATTTCTTCATCCTCAATAGAGAAGTTTCCTTTACTTTTTATTTATCTTCCTTTCAATTTTATTGCAATGTTGATGATGTTTTATTTTTACCTTTGCTTTGTTTACATCTATGATGTTTGAGTAGTTAGCTTTTTGGTTTGGATTATGGTTCTATTGATATTCTTGATGCTAGGAAGCTAGTTATTGCATAAAGGGGATAAATAACACACCTAGGATTTTTATGTTTGAATTGGATTGCTAATTCCTCTTGTTAATGATTGATGCGTAGCAATTGTTAGCTTGTTTTGGAGAGGCTTTTGTCTCAATGAAAGTCCTCTTGTTAGTGATTGATGCGTAGCAAATGTTAGCTTGTTTTAGAGAGGCTTTTATCTCAATGAAAGTTGGGTGAAAGACTCAAGCCTAACCAATTTCAAACCAATTTTCCTTCTATGAAAATAGGGTTGAATTGGAACTTATAATGCTTTTGTGTTTTAAGAGTTAGGATTGATGCATCACGAAAGTGTGGCAATTCTACTCTAATTCTTGTTTATTGCTTACTATTGTAGCTTAGACTTTTTTCAAAAAAAAAATAAAATTGTAGCTTAGACTAGAATTCGTATGTGCATTGCCATAAATCCTTTGGTAAATTGTTTTTCCCCTCATTCTGAGTTGTTAGTGCATCAAGAAAGCAATACCCCTAATCTAGACCCATCTTTTATCATATAGTTTATCCGTGTTTAATTTGCATTCCTTTATATTTAAAAACCCAAAAATATTATTTTTACTTTCCATCCTTAATCATAACTTGCTTGGATCCTTGTGAATTCCAGAACATTAGTGCCTAGAATTTAGCAATTCATACAAGTACGTGCCATAGT